>MJUU01028539.1:176551-212657 GCA_002080025.1 Modiolus philippinarum
TTATTCGGATTTCTTTTGGTTTTATGCATTTTAATCATTTTTGAAATTATGGATTTCCTTTGTTTAGGTTCTAGTGCTGCTGATGAGGAATTAATTTCCGAAATGGCCATACAGCTCATTAAAATTATTGCAGTTGGGGTTAACATATGTGTTAAGTTCTCATGTTCATTTACCCCATATCCTTTCGTAAAATATAAAAAATCAGCACCCTTCCCGGGCGCATTACTTTTTCGCATTTTTTCAAATGTTAATTGTAACGTTTCCATAAAATTAAAATTCTATGTTTCCGAAATTTTCATGTATAATTGCATTCCAAAAATTTACCTAGTTCACAAGGTAGCTTTCATTTCGATTTTGATATATTTTATAATGGTTTAAAAAGGCATTTGACAACAAATTATCGTCAATTTTGTGCAGCAATGTACTGGCAGGATTATCTTTAGCTTTAGTAAGACTTCCTTTCATTTTTTGTTCACTGATAAATCCAGTAAAAATGTTGGAATATGTTCACTTTAAAATTTAATATATAAAGTGAACATAAAGGTCAATGGCATAAACGTTTACAATTTTTTTAAAGTATCATTTTTTTTAAAAAATTAATTGTAAAATGGTCCAAAATGAAGCTTTATGAACTATTTTACAAAGTTAAGCCATTTCTTTTGCGCAGGGATATTTTTTTCTGGAAATGTAATTTTTTTCTGGACAGTAAGCTTCTCTCCGAAACGCAATATATATATATTTTTTTTTTCGGAAAGAAATGCCAGATTGCGGAAAATGTAAAACACCACCAGTCATATTAGAAATGATGCGTGCAAAGTCAAAATCTTAACAATATCAAGGCAAGTCAAACTGTGGAAATGGGAATGTTGTAAAATGTAATTTCATTTTGGACCGTTTTACATTTTTATCATGATAATTATTTAGTAGCGTTTTGTGTTTACTCCGTGTTTTATTATCATAATAATTATTTAGTAGCGTTTTGGGTTTACTCCATGTTTTATTATCATGATAATTATTTAGTAGCGTTTTGGGTTTACTCCATGTTTTATTATCATGATAATTATTTAGTAGCGTTTTATTATCATGATAATTATTTAGTAGCGTTTTGGGTTAACTCTATGTTTTATTATCATGATAATTATTTAGTAGCATTTTGGGTTTACTCCGTGTTTTATTATCATGATAATTATTTAGTAGCGTTTTGGGTTTACTCCGTGTTTTATTATCATGATTATTATTTAGTACCGTTTTGGGTTTACTCCATGTTTTATTATCATGATAATTATTTAGTAGCGTTTTGGGTTTACTCCGTGTTTTATTATCATGATAATTATTTAGTAGCGTTTTGGGTTTACTCCGTGTTTTATTATCATGATAATTATTTAGTAGCGTTTTGGGTTAACTCCAAGTTTTATTATCATGATAATTATTTAGTAGCGTTTTTGGTTTACTCCGTGTTTTATTATCATGATAATTATTGAGTAGCGTTTTGGGTTAACTCCATGTTTTATTATCATGATAATTAGTTAGTAGCTTTTTGGGTTTACTCCATGTTTTATTATCATGATAATTATTTAGTAGCGTTTTGGGTTTACTCTGTGTTTTATTATCATGATAATTATTTAGTAGCGTTTTGGGCTACTCCATGTTTTATTATCACGATAATTATTTAGTAGCGTTTTGGGTTTACTCCATGTTTTATTATCATGATAATTATTTAATAGCGTTTTGGGTTTACTCCGTGTTTTATTATCATGATAATTATTTAGTAGCGTAACACGGTTACTCCGTGTTTTATTATCATGATAATTATTTAGTAGCGTTTTGGGTTTACTCCGTGTTTTTTTATCATGATAATTATTTAGTAGCGTTTTGGGTTAACTCCAAATTTTATTATCATGATAATTATTTAGTAGCGTTTTGGGTTTACTCCGTGTTTTATCATCATGATAATTATTTAGTAGCGTTTTGGGTTAACTCCGTGTTTTATTATCATGATACTTATTTAGTAGCGTTTTGGGTTTACTCCATGTTTTATTATCATGATAATTATTTAGTAGCGTTTTGGGTTAACTCCATGTTTTATTATCATGATAATTATTTAGTAGCATTTTGGGTTTACTCCGTGTTTTATTATCATGATAATATTTAGTAGCGTTTTGGGTTTACTCCGTGTTTTATTATCATGATAATTATTTAGTAGCGTTTTGGGTTTACTCCATGTTTTATCATCATGATAATTATTTAGTAGCGTTTTGGGTTTACTCCGTATTTTATTATCATGATAATTATTTAGTAGCGTTTCGGGTTTACTCCATGTTTTATTATCATGATAATTATTTAGTAGCGTTTTGGGTTTACTCCATGTTTTATTATCACGATAATATTATTTAGTAGCGTTTTGAGGAACTGTGATGTATCGGAAATTGCGATCCTCATGATGGTAGACAACACGCAATAAACTGTGTTCCAATACATACGGGGTCAAAAATCAATTCGTATCTTGCAGATAACCAAGTATCATCAATGTAGATGAAATAAAATAAATGTTCTGGAGATCAAACCGAGGAAAAACTGATACATTGAAGATCATTATTATTAGAGTACACTTGTATTTCCTTGGTGATTCGAAATATATTCAAACTGAAATAAGAATTAAAAACTCTATAAGGCAACTCGTTTGTGGTCAGCTGACTATTATTGCAAATTCACCTGTAAAGAGCTCTTTTTAGGAAATTTCTTCACTTTTTTATTATTTGGTTTATATGTTTTGTGAGGAACACTTCCACCTTTCATAATGTTCCGTTTTTCTTATTCTTTAAATTTTCAGCGGTCCATTAAAAAAAAAGATTCAACAGGATAATTTGCGAATTGAACATTTAAATGCAAACTCCACATTTAGCTCAAAATTCCTACTGAATACACACATATAGAGAACTACACATATAGAGAACTGTTAATAAAATAAAATAAAAATGAATTTTTTAAAATCTTATTAAAAATTTAACTTTTGAGCGAGAAATAATAATGAAAGGATATGGAGTAAATGCATATGGGACCGTTTAAAGTATCTCCAAATACAAGGTAGAACCTAGCAATGGAACGACACTTTTATTATTGTTCTTCATCTTGGAGTCCCCATGATGTTTTATTGTTGTTCTTCATCTTGGAGTCCCCATGATGTTTTATTGTTATTCTTCATCTTGAAGTCACCATGATGTCTTGTTGGTGTTCTTCATCTTGAAGTCCCCATGATGTCTTGTTGGTGTTCTTCATCTTGAAGTCCCCATGATGTCTTGTTGGTGTTCTTCATCTTGAAGTCATCATGAGATTTTATTGTTGTTCTTCATCTTGAAGTTAATGTGAGGTCTTATTTTTGTTTATCCTGACGTCACCTTCGGGTCTTATTGTTGCTCTTCATCTTGAAGTCACCATGAGGTCTATTTTTTGTCCTTCATCTTGAAGTTATTATAAAGTCTTATTGTTGCTCTTCATCTTGAAGTCACCACGAGACCTTATTGTTGTTCTATCTTTTTTAAATTATCGCAAGATATACACATGTGTAATGGTCCTATTCCTATCGATGTTACTTGATGGATATCGGTAGATAGGCTAATTCGCTCAGAGATCTGGGTAACAATATTTTTGATCGACACGTATGAACATGGAGGATTATGGGAGTCTGATCAGTTTTTAACTTTTTCAACACATAAGAAGATCCAGGTGATTCTTGCAAGACATTTTCTATAACCGATACTGACCGTGAAATAGAAAAATGAGGGCGTATGGTCATTTCCATCTCAATTATGTTCCTGTTTTGGGCCATTTTTCGTATACAAGTTCTAACTGAAAGAATAAGTCAGATTTGTTTTGTTATGTCTCTATCAGCTTTTACACATATTTCGGTTTATGGATTTCCATATGTTTTGATTTAATCTGTACTGTAGAGATAACAAAATACCGAAGTTATTGTGAATTTATTTTCTGCATATGCGCATTTCGAGAGACATAAGTTGTCGAATTGCACATATGCAGAAACTTGATTCACAGTAACTTCGGTATTTTGTTATTTGTTGCTGGTCATCTTGCAACTGAAATCAACTTCAAACTTCATCGTGAGATACATATAAAAGGAAACTACCGTAAATGACCGGTTAGAGACCAAAGAGACTTAAATATAGGTAAGTCATGCTTTATATATTATACAAACCAAGCACTGAAACAAAATTACAAATATAGAAACTATTCATTTTCCGATTTACACTCAATCACTAATAGAATTTCCTCTCGGATGTTTCATAACTATTAAATTTGAATTACATGTCAAGATATTTGTCCCTAGAGGTATTGACAAACCAAAGTATAAAAAAACAAATTGAGAAATATTGAAAACTTAATCAAATATTCCGTTAAGTACGTGATTTTATATTAGGTCAACACATTGAATAAAATGCCAACAACCTGATAATTAATTTTATTTGTTTTCAATTCTCAGACAATGTATGTATTGACTCGGTGTATTGATTCGACCTAACCGTGTCAGCACGTACACCCTGGAGACATCAAGGAGAATGCAGATGACCGGAATAAAGTGGTACCTTTAATTGAACTTTCAACTCCTGATATTCTATTAGATGTCACAGAAAAGACCTGTGGCATGGCATTAGCAGACCAGTTTATAGCTTTGGATTAAGACACCGTGACGTGTTATCCTGTAACGGGTATTAGGTATTCATTGTATGCATGCATAACTAGATATTAGGTAAATACTGAATTAAAGGACCTTTGTGTTATTAGCTAAGAACAGAGTTTTCAGGAGGGAGATACTCTTCAGTTTTGAACAAATTTTCTTAAATTTAGATATTGCAAGTTTTCAAATAAATAAAGTTTTCGGACCAGCACCATAGCACTGCTAATTGGGTTGGAAAATTCCCTCGGGGACTAACAGTCCAGTGTTTAAGAATAGGGTCTATTTTTTTTTTAAAAAAGCCAAGAAAGATTGAAATGAAAGCGAAAAGAAATGTTTGAACAACTATCCTGTTAAATCAGGCGGGATCCAGGCAATTTGAAAAGAGGGGAGGGGTTCCAATTAGAAAATGAAAGAAAATTTTGGGGCATTTCTTAGTAAAATATCAGGATATTCTTTGAAAAATACATGATTGTCCAAAAAAGGGTGTTCCAAACCCCGGAACCACCCCCTTGGATCCGCAAATGTAAATAAATAAATGTCGACAAATCCCCTAATAGCGAAACTATATTAATAAATTTAAAGTGCAACATTTCATTTTCGTGTGACAACTGTTATGAAATTCATCACTTTACTCATCTTATGTAATGTATCTTGTTTCCCTATTGCCGCAAAAATGTTTTAATTTTTTACTTAATAAAACAACCTTACTGGTAGGGGATGAGCCCCAAGTTTAGGATCATCCAGTTAAGTAAAACAAATTACATAGAGCGATGCTATATAATGTAATAAAATTGATGGGTGCTCCATGGAACACTTATGTCGCCTGCACTATAGAAGAGCTATTTTTGGCACCATGAACCTCTGTATGTAAATTGAAAATGTCAAGTGCATGTATAAGTTATGAGAAAAAACATATCTGCAAAGGAGTAGGTTCTGTACAGCCGGGTTTTTGGCCCTAAAAATTAATAACACATCAGTGGAGATGTAGCACTCATTTTATAATGTTTAATGTCATATTCAGTTGATTCAGTCGTTTTTTTTGTTTGTGAAAACATATCCTTAACATGATGTTGCAGTGGCTCAAAGTTAGTCTGAAAACGGAACTGCAACAAATTTGTTAAAAATTGCATAATTTTGCCAAGTTTTTGGCTCTGATAGTAGTGGCCATATGCATGTTCAACCAAATTCTTTAAGTATGTTTTGTTAGTTACATCGTATATGTAATTATACTGTGAATGAACATGAACGAAAACTTTATAAAATTCTTGTTTACATTTCTGATTTACTTTCTACCGAAAGAAGATTTGATTTAGCATTTGCTGGTGGTGAACTAATATGGTTTGAATTAAAATTTCAGCAGTGTAAGTATCTTATTTGTGCAGTTTATCGGTCTCCTAGTGCGACCTCACCGTTTTGGGAAAATTTTGAAATTTCACTTGAAAGGGCCCTTGATTCAAATTCCAAAATTATTATAACTGGTGACTTAAATGACGATTTGCTTATAGGAACAAACAGTCGACTGAAGTCTATTATGTTGAATTTCAATATCAGTAATGCGATTACCGAACCAACTCGCTTGGGAGCATTATTAGACCCAGTTCTTTATTCTGATGAATGTGAAGTTACATTCGCTGGAGTTATTTCGGTTGATAGAGTATTTAGTGACCACGATGCAACCTGTGTAAGTGTAACTATACCTTTTAATTTAAACCAATGTTATGACAGAGTTGTGTGGATTTATAAACAGGCAGACTTCCAGGGTCTAAATGCTGCTATTGATAATTTTGATTGGCAAACATTTCTGAGTCGGTATAGTTTTCCGGAAAATTTATAGAAATTTCGAAGCAGTTCATTCCGTGTAAAACCGTTACAATTAGACCCAATGACAAAGCCTGGTTTAATTCGGAGATTAGGAAGGAAATTTGCATACGCGACAGATTACATAAAAGGGTTAAAAATAATTCTTCTTTTCGTCAAAAATACAAAACGCAAAGAAATAAAGTTAACAATATGATTAAATACGCTCGTGAGCAATTTTATATACACGCGAATGAGCTACTTGATAAAGACTGTAGATCAAACCCTAAAAATTATTGGAAACTGGTTAAAATTTTAATGGGAAACGCGAAATTCTCTACAAATATACCCCCTCATGAGAATTCAAATACAGGTGAACTTGTTTTTAGTGATTCGTCCAAGGCCGATATACTTAATGACTTTTTTTGCTCCGTCTCCAATATAATAAATTCAGAAAAACAAGTGCCCGATTTCGACCATAGAACCGACAAAAGACTGGATTTACTTTCGATAACAGTTGATGAAGTTAAAGATATTCTTCAAATTCTCCAATTAGGTAAAGCTGTTGGAAACGACGGCATAAGCCATCATATGCTTAAAAATACGTCATCCAGCATCTGTAAACCATTACAATTTATATTTAATTACTCGTTACAAAGTTGTTTATTTCCTAGTCCTTGGAAGTCTGCATTAGTTATTCCGTTATTTAAAAAGGGTTGTAAATCTGACCCCACTAATTATAGACCAATTTCATTACTCAGTTGCGTTGGAAAAGTCTTTGAAAGAGTTATATTTAAGCACTTATATAATTATTTTGTTAATAATGACTTACTATACAAATATCAGTCAGGTTTCTGTCAAGGTCACTCAACTGTTCACCGATTAATTGAAATATATGATAAAATGTGTCAGGCTTTAGAAAATAATGAAATGCTCTGTTCTGTTTTCTGTGACATATCAAAGGCTTTTGATAAAGTATGGCATAAAGGTTTAATCAAGAAACTAGAGTGTTATGGTATATCTGGTAATCTTCTAAAATGGCTTGAAAATTATGTGAATAACAGAAATCAAACTGTCTTTATTAAAAACAGTAGTTCACAAAACGGCTTAATCAAAGGTGGAGTTCCACAGGGGTCAGTTCTGGGCCCGTTACTCTTTTTAATTTACATAAATGACATAGTTGACAATACAAGAAGTTTTTCTCGTTTATTTGCGGACGACACATCATTGTCACATGCTTCTAAAAATAAAACTGAAATAGAAGATTTTTTAAATTCTGATTTAAAAGAAATACATGAATGGTCTAAGAAGTGGTTGGTTGATTTTAATCCCAAGAAAACAAAATGTGTTTTATTTACTACAAAATCTAATGTTGAATTACCTGTTATTAGATTTAGTAATGAATATGTTAATTTAGTACAAGAACATAAACATCTAGGTCTTACTTTTTCTGCAAACTGTAAGTGGAATTGTCATATCGACAACATGTTGAAAAATGTATCGAGCAAACTATCTATGTTGAGAAAATTGAAATTCATATTATGCCGTAAAAACTTGGAAAAAATTTATATGACTTACATTCTTCCAGCTTTAGAATATGCATGTGAAGTTTGGGATGGTTGCGGGCAACTTAACATAAATAAAATTGAGCAAATTCAACATGAAGCATCTGGAATAATAACCGGACTTCCAAAATTTTGTAGTATTGAATCTCTTTACTTTGAAACTGGATGGGAACCACTACAGTCTCGTCGAAAACGTAGGAAATTAAATCTTTTCTATAAAATCCATAATCAATCCGCCCCTTCTTATTTAACAGATTGTCTTAATTATTATCAGCCACGACATGTTCAGTATAATTTACGAAATGAAAATCCATATAGAATTCCTTATATAAGGTTAAAATTGTACTTAGATTCATATTTTCCTTCTACAGTGCGACTGTGGAATGAACTAGACCCATCATTGCGGAACTTGCCGAATATTGGCGCTTTTAAGCGTACATTAAGTAGTAATTTGCCTTCTAAACCCCCTTATTATTATTCTGTGGGAAATAGACTTTTGAATGTAATTCATACGCGACTTAGGCATAGAAGTAGTAACTTGAATGCTGATGTTTTTAGAGTTAATTTTGTCGACTCTCCGGGTTGTATATGTGGATGGGTGGTTGAAGACTCTATCCATTATTTTTTAGAATGTCCTCTCTATTTAGAAGCTCGTAGAGTATTGAAAGAAAAGCTTAATTTCCTGAATGATGTCAAAATAGAAATTTTACTTTTTGGGGATGATACATTGGGTGATAGAAATAACGAAACTGTTTTTAAAGCTGTTCAACACTATATTAAACAAACAAAACGTTTCAGTAGTTAGTCATAGGTATCTCTAAAACAAACCATTTTTCATTCGACGACATGACAATTTCACATTTCTTTCTTTTATGTTCGGTTTTTTCCCTTACATTTTCTTTGTTTAATCTCCTTTAAACTCTGTTTATCATTTGTATCTATATTTTTTCTCTTAAATTATAAAAACAGTTGATGCATGCTTATATATGTCACTTGTTTATTATGTGGAGAAGACCTTTGTAAGTTGTTATAACTTGTGTCTTATCCTTTTGTTAAATGAAATAACAATAAAATATGTTGAATTGTATAAAATTCCACCAAAAATAGTGATATTTTCAATATTTTGGAATTTAGCCAACGTTATGACGTCAGCAATTAGAACATTTGCACAGAAATGCAAAAATATGCCTGGATTTTTATAAAGCACCAATTGCACTGTTCATAGGATGATTTAGAATATAAAGTATTGATATTTGAAATTTCCCAATTTTTAGGGCCAAAAACGGTTAATACTGAATCTTCTTTGTCTAGAATATGAATTCTATTTTTGAAGGACTTAAGGTTGCAGATTAACAAACCGAATTTACAAATGAATTATTTTGGCTGAGCGAACATCAAAAATGAGAAGGTGGACAGGGGTACCTCTCTCCTTAGTTTAAACGTATTTATTATTAAATAAAGAATTACATCTATAAATATCTGATACTTTTTCATGTACAATACTGGATCCGGAAACAAGCACAGCTTATGAAAACTCCGTCTCCATGTTATAACAAAAATGAAATATAAATACATTATTTGATGCTCTATGTACATATATCAATATTACAGTGATTATTGCTATAGTATATGTTGACAATGAAGATGGGGAAAAAATATATGTGTAAATATATTAACATGTATAAGAGAAGTAAAATTAAATAAACTCTAATTGATATCTGAACAAATGATACCAATAAAGAAAGATTGAGAACAATAAAGAAGAAAAAATAAATAAAGGAAACTAGAAGTGCATATTAATAATATATACATATGAACTTGTAAACATAACTGTTTGTTTTGTTCATCTGAAAAAACGCAGAGTGTTTTCATCGAAATCTATTTGGAATGGTAGGGATAAAAATGTGTTATTTCTCAATTGATTATAACGGCTACACCTAAGTAAACAGTGCGAGGAAGATTCAATGTTTCCACATACACAATTTGGAGAGTCGATTAAATTTCGTTCATACACATGTTCACGAAGGGAAGAGCAATTCATTCGTAGTCCGGCATGTAGCACCTGGCCCATACGATCTCCCACGTAAGAGCATATAGGACGTTTATTTGTTTTCGTAATTACTTAGTTTTTAAACAGATATGGAGATTTTATATTACGGATGTTAGTGGGCAAGTTATTCCACAACTTAATAGAAGATGGTAGAAAATAATCTGAATAGAATTTTGTATTAACTTGAGGTTCCTTTCTCGCGCCCCTCCTCTCCCTTCTCCCGCCCCTGTCTCCTTTCTCCCACCCCTGTCCCCTTTCTCCCGCTCCCTTTCTCCCTTCTCCCTTAACCCTGTCCACTCCCTCAAAAATCTATAAATTCAAAATTTGACGTATCAGGCACAACTAAAAAAGTAATAACTGTGGTTGGATGCAAACACAAAGTCTCCCAAACGAACTCTGATGTCGAAATTTGAAGTGTAAATAAGAAATCTTTATGTACTGCTCAAACCATCTGTATTGCTTCATAAAGATTGAAACACGTCCAATTGTCCTACATGTATTCCATTTCCTTAGCTACCATTTGTGACATTTTGAGCATCGAAATAAGTTCTTTGCTTGTTTTACTACATCTCTGTAAAATTTAATCCAACTTGCAGTGCTTTCGATTTCCCATCTTTTCCGTTTCTATGGCAACTGTCGCTATTTTAGAAAATTTCAACCCCAAAATAAGTTCTACATTCAATAAACCAGCTTCCTTTTAAATTTCATGCAATTTTGAGCACTTTTAATTTTCCCACCCCTTTTCCGTTTCCATGACAACAAACTCTATTTTGAAAAAAATGACCCAAAAATAGGTTCTATACAACTTGTACTATCTTTCTGTAAACTACATATTATTTGGAGCACTTTTAATTCCCCCACCTTTTTTTATTTCCATGGCAAAATCCTTCATTTTGAAAAAAAATTGACCCAAAAATAACTTATATAATCAAACAACTTATATAATCTTTCTGTTTCTGTAAAATTTCATCCAATTTGGAGCACTTTTAATTTTCCCGCCTTTTTCAATTTCCATGGCAACGGCCGCCATTTTGAAAAATTTTGACCTAAAATTAAATTCCACACAACTTGTACAATCTTTCTGTAAAATTTCATCCAATTTGAGGCACTTTTAATTTTTCCGCCGCCTTTTTTCAGATTACATGGCAACGGTCGCCATTTTGAAAAATTCTGACCTAAAAATAAGTTCCACAAAACTTGAACAATCTTTCTGTAAAATTTCATCCAATTTGGAGCACTTTAAATTTCCCCGCCTTTTTTCCATTTCCATGGCAACAGCCTTCATTTTGAAAAATTTTGACCAACAAATAAGTTCCACACAACTTAAATGATCTTTCTGTAAAATTTCATCCGATTTGGAGCACTTTTAATTTTCTCGTCTTTTTTCAGTTTCCTTGCCAATGGCCGCCATTTTGAAAAAAAAAATTGACCCCAAAATAAGTTCCTTGCAACTTGTACAATCTTTCTGTAAAATTTCACTCAATTTTGGAGCACTTTTAATTTTCCCACCTTTATTTCAGTTTCCATGGCAACGACCGCCATTTTGAAAATTTAAAGACCAGATTGCACATCTACACATGTTCCTTTATCACTATGTCAAGTTTCATTAAGATCGGTGGTAAGATGGCTGAGAACGATGGCGGACACACTTGCGGGAGAAGAAATAGATAGAAAGAAGAAGAAGAAGGAGAAAAAGAAGAAACGGAGCAAAAACTAAACCTATAGGTGCGCTTAAATACTTGGTAAATCAGAGCAATGAAAACAACGCCTTTATTGTTGTTCTTCATCCTGAAATTACAATGAGGCCTTCAAAATCCATTTCACAGATACAACTCGGAGACACACGAACTTTTGAAGAGTAGCAAAGGGCACGTCAAAAGGATAAGCGTCAGCATTCATATTATGCATTACCGATCGTGTTGGAAACAACGGCAGTAGAATACCAAAGGAACAAGGGAAGCGATGACCAAAAAAATCTAAAAACATGGCAAAAGCGGCAACATAAAAAACCACAGACAAAACAAGGACATGAGAATGCCACAATGCACGGAAATAAAAAGACGACATTAAGAATTAAGTCACTCATAGTGTGAACTCCCATGAAAACCGGGGGTGTAAGGTAAGCATGTCCTGCTCCGCTAGCGGCACACGTCACACTATCAGTAAGTCAATCCAGGGCTGAGTCAAAACCGGTTATGTCAAATCCGTGTAGACATGAAATCTAGCTGAAAATGTCCGTTTTCATTCGGGATACAGAAACGTCATATCTGTCAATGATGTAATGGTGACGGCCTTAGAATTTCTGGTGGGATGAAAGTAACAAAGGGTGAACAAATCCCTGACTATAAGCAGCTTTTGGAACAATGTTTTGGCTCTATTCAAAAAATCACTGTATTGTTCCTTCGGTATTCTACTGCCGTTGTTATGTATAAACAACGTGCTCGACAGTAATGAATCAACTGTGAAATGTACACTCCACAGGCTGGAGAGATAGGTATATTGCTTCTTAGAAAGGGAAAGTTCACAATTGTGAAGTTAAAATTATCACGTTTGTCATATAGCTTAGAAATGATATGTTTAACGTTTCTCTGGAATATACAACAATATGGTTATGAAAATAAATAAAATAATGAAAATGACGTTTATTATGATAAAATGTAGTTCAAAATATTTAATTACAACTGTAATATCCGGTTATTTTTAAATGAAGCAGTACATCCGCAATAAAAATTTGATCAGAAGTTAAATAAGTTTTCCAGAACATTATCAGTTACAAGTTTCATATATGATCTAATGAGGTTATTCATTATAGAAACTCAGGAAATGAAGTAAATAATTGATGTAGTCACTGTCGTAATTATACAAATGTTACAGCTCTGATGTAATGGTAACTATGCAGATGTCTGGCTACATAAAAAGTGCAGATATATTGACAAGAAGGAAGAACTCACCTTTGGCCATTGAAAATAAAAATAAAGAAACCAAGAGAAAATTCAAAGGTATTCATATACTGCCACGAACTATTTTATGTCAAACATGTAGGTGGATAGATTGCAGTATGGTTAACAAAGGTCTAATAACTGCAGAATAGAATATTTAATAGCTGTTGCAGATACGTAGTAAAACATAGAGGATGTCAAAATTTAAATCAGTAAACTATTTCACCAAATAGTAATAATTTAAAAAAGGTATTTTCACAGTTGTATCTTATTCATTTTTATTCACATTTAGAACTACGATATATCCAGATCCACACATACCTACTTATAAGTAACTTTTAGCTGGGAGTATGGCAGAGCAATTTGCTACGCCGACAAAAACGTTGTGAACGGAGGTAAAGCCGAGGTTAACAATGATTTTCGAGGGGTAACAATATTTTCTGTCACTCCCAGCTATATTTTATAATAGAGATTATTTTTTCATTTCAATCTATATTGAAATCATTAAACCATGAACAATGTTACCATCGCCCACTAATGCATGAAAAACTGCAGAGGATGCAGAACACAGTTATTTTGTGTGACGTCATATTGAACAAGTCAATAAAAACTACCCCCTCCTTTATATGATATGTATAAAATTATATATGGACATCTATATACCAATGGAAAGCTAAAAATCTCAAGTTTCATTATATTTAAAAATATTAAATGTGGACAAAATTGTAAATAACACTGAAAATTGCACCAAATCAGGCCATGTTGAGCCAAATATTTCAGCAATACTGGTGCAGAAATTACCATTGAAATTAAATTCATTGAAAAGAACATGATTTCTTCTTTCTTTTAAGTAGGGTTTTAGGGTACGGTCATCGGCTCCGAAAGCTGCTATTTTACCTAGCAGCTGAGTTCAAAATTAAGCACATTACAAACTACAGTGTTCATCCAATTGTCTCCCCTGCACAAAGCTGACACAAAATAAAATTTGAAATTAAGCTCTGACTTCAAATATCTATTGATTTTATCATCAAGTCCAACTCTAAACATAAATATAAAAAAGTTGACATTTTCAATGTTAGGACCTTAAAATAGCAGGGAATCCGAAAGATGATGTAATCATCTTGGAAAAGCCCACTCGCAAAATTTACGAAACTGTGTCTTGCTACCTTAAGACAACTTTCAATATTTTTTTTGCTTCATTTTTTATTTCGACACATTCGGGACATTTACCCGATCAATTTGGTGTATTCAAAATTAAATTTGACCAAATATTTTCTGAAATAGGTCCATTTTAGTAGTGTTTGCCTACTGCACTGTTTTAACAGTTGTTGTAAATAAAACGGAAAAAAGTTACTGGTTAAGTAGAGGATAATCCAATCAAAAATTGAACCAATCTAAACTAAACGGTTAACAGAATACACTTATTTCTGTCGAATATAAACTATACTAAATATTCCGAACATTTTTTTTCTTATGACGTCACGGCAACATATTGTGACGTCATAATGTAAAAAGATCTCTCAGTCTTCTGTTCAAAGAAACAGGGTTCTATAAATGCTTGCATACTGCCATTCAGAATAGGATAGCAATTCATAACATGAAAGCTGAATAATTTTGATAATAAAGACATTTTTTCTCCATTTTTTTCCTTAAATTTCAGTTTCATGCATTTCAATATGATACATTTCAAGTTGCGAAAAGACAATCGAACAGAGCAGAATACCAAGTCAGTTCTGACCAAATTAAACTTGCTGAAAGAATAGGGAGGGGGGTATAATGTCTTACAAAACTGTCAATAGAATTAAGTGAAAAGGTGTAATGTATGACCATGAGTCAAGGCTGAAATAAAACCAAAATAAACCATAACATTTGGATGCACATCCTCATTCAAGGCATTTCAGGTTTTATCATGACATCCCTTAAGGATGCAGAACACAGTTATTTTGTGTGACGTCATATTGAACAAGTCAATAAAAAAACTACCCCCCCCCTTTATATGATATGTATAAAATTATATATGGACATCTATATACCAATGGAAAGCTAAAAATCTCAAGTTTCATGATATTTAAAAATATTAATAAATTTGACAATGGTACATGCAAACTGAGATGATTACTGATGTGGACAAAATTGTAAATTTCACTGAAAATTGCACCAAATCAGGCCATGTTGAGCCAAAAATTTCACCAAAACTGGTGGAGAAATTACCATTGAAATTAAATTCATTGCAAAGAACATGATTTCTTCTTTCTTTTAAGTAGGGTTTTAGGGTACGGTCATCGGCTCCGAAAGCTGCTATTTTACCTGGCAGCTGAGTTCAAAATTAAGCACATGACAAACTACAGTGTTGACCCAATTGTCTCCCCTGCACAAAGTTGACACAAAATAAAAATTGAAATTAAGCTCTGACTTCAAATATCTATTAATTTTATCATCAAGTCCAACTCTAAACATAAATATAAAAAAGTTGACATTTTCAATGGTAGGACCTTAAAATAGCAGGGAATCCAAAATATGATGTAATCACCTTGGAAAAGCCCACTCGCAAAATTTACGAAACTGTGTCTTGCTACCTTAAGACAACTTTCAATATTTTTTTTGCTTCATTTTTTATTTCGACACATTTGGGACATTTACCCGATCAATTTGGTGTATTCAAAATTAAATTTGACCAAATATTTTCTGAAATAGGTCCATTTTAGTAGTGTTTGCCTACTGCACTGTTTTAACAGTTGTTGTAAATAAAACGGAAAAAAAGTTACTGGTTAAGCAGAGGATAATCCAATCATAAATTGAACCAATCTAAACTAAACGGTTAACAGAATACGCTTATTTCTGTCGAATATAAACTATACTTAATATTCCGAACATTTCTTTTCTTATGACGTCACGGCAACATATTGTGACGTCATAATGTAATAAGATCTCTCAGTCTTCTGTACAAAGAAACAGGGTGTCTATAAATGCTGGCATACTGCCATTCAGAATAGGATAGCAATTCATAACATGACAGCTGAATAATTTTGAAAATAAAGACATTTTTTCTACATTTTTTTTCTTTAAATTTCAGTTTCATGCATTTCAATATGATACGTTTCAAGTTGCGAAAAGACGATCGAACAGAGCAGAATACCAAGTCAGTTCTGACCAAATTAAACTTGCTGAAAGAATAGGGAGGGGGGTATTATGTCTTACAAAACTGTCAATAGAATTAAGTGAAAAGGTGAAAATGTATGATCATGAGTCAAGGCTGAAATAAAGCCAAAATAAACCATAACATTTGGATGCACATCCTCATTCAAGGCATTTCAGGTTTTATCATGGCATCCTTTAAGGATGCAGAACACAGTTATTTTGTGTGACGTCATATTGAACAAGTCAATAAAAACTACCCCCCCCTTTATATGATATGTATAAAATTATATATGGACATCTATATACCAATCGAAAGCTAAAAATTACAAGTTTCATGATATTTAAAAATATTAATAAATTTGACAATGGTACATGCAAACTGAGATGATTACAAATGTGGACAAAATTGTAAATTTCACTGAAAATTGCACCAAATCAGGCCATGTTGAACCAAAAATTTCAGCAATACTGGTGCAGAAATTACAATTAAAATTAAATTCATTGCAAAGAACATGATTTCTTCTTTCTTTTAAGTAGGGTTTTAGGGTACGGTCACCGGCTCCGAAAGCTGCTATTTTACCTGGCAGCTGAGTTCAAAATTTAGCACATGGCAAACTACAGTGATCCAATTGTCTCCCCTGCACACAGTTGACACAAAATAAAGTTTGAAATTAAGCTCTGACTTCAAATATCTATTAATTTTATCATCAAGTCCAACTCTAAACATAAAAATGACATTTTCAATGTTATGGCCTTAAAATAGCAGGGACTGATGATGTAATCATCTTGGAAAAGCCCACTTGCAAAATTTACGAAACTGTGTCTTGCTACCAGAGGGTAACATTGTTTATGTATCAATAAGCAGAGGTAACATTATTCATGCTTTAATGATGCACTGTGTTAGACAAAACTGGCACATACTTCTTAACCAATGAGAAGACATAAAGCATAGTGGGGGCCCCTATAGTAACATTTATTTTTGTCCATTCTTCAATTACCAGATGATCAGTATACATTTTTACCCATTAACTAATTAATAATCTTTTTATACCCATATTTTTGTTTAAAAAATTATTATCTTTGCTAGTGATATTGTACATTTTGATTATTTTCACTTCTCATTAATATAATTAATAAAACCATTGAAAAATTACATATTGAATCTTGAATAGAGGACAATTCGAACTAGTGCTTCTGAAATCTGGCCTGTAAATGCGGATACCTTGAGAAAGGGATAAGTTAAAGGGATTAAAGGGATAAATTACATATTGTCTGAACATAAAATACGTTAAGATAGCCAATTAACGCAATGTGCAATGACTATCAGAAAACCAAACTAAAAAAAGGAAAGAAAAGAACCCGAAATTACTGTGAATTTAGTTTCTGCATATGCGCATTTCGACAACTTTTGTTTCTTCAGTGCAGATCAACTCAAAACTTTTGGGAATCCATGGACCGAAATATGTAATATATCTGATGGAGAAAAAAATACCAATATGATCTAAAAAGGAAAGCCAAAATCAGCTAAGGACAGAGAAATGTCAGTGGGAGAACAATGTTTTACAGAAAAGGTAAAAACTAGTTACGGATAGACAGGCAACTGAAATACTGTAAAGAAAGATAACACGTAGCAACAGACATACAATTGGAATGCTTTGAAGCAGGTACAAACAACGTAACAACAGACAGATAGACAAGTGGAATGCTTTGAAGCAGGCACAATCAACGTAACAACAGACAGATAGACAATTGGAATGCTTTGAAGCAGGTACAAACAACGTAACAACAGACAGATAGACAATTGGAATGCTTTAAAGAAAGATACAAACAACGTAACAAAAGACAGATAGGCAATTGGAATACTTTGAAGAAGGTTCAAACAACGTAACAACAGACAGATAGACAATTGGAATACTTTTAAGAAGGTACAAACAACATAACAACAGACAGAAAGGCAATTGGAATACGTACAAACAACGTAACAACAGACAGATAGACAATTGGAATACTTTGAAGAAAGGTAAAAACAACGTAACAACGGACAGATAGACAATTAGAATACTTTGAAGAAAGGTAAGAAAAAAACATTACAACAGACAGATAGACAATTGGAATGCTTTGGAGAAAGGTACAAACAACGTAACAACAGATAGATAAACAATGGGAATACTTTGAAGAAAGATAAAGTCAGCATAACAACAGACAGATAGACAATAGGAATACTTTGAAGAATAATAAAATTTAGCTAAGGACAGACAAACAACTGAAATTCTTTAAAGAAACGTTACAACTAGCTATGAACAGAAGTGCAACCGATGGATTGACATATAACCGAAATGCATTTGAGAAACGTAGCTATGGGCAGGGAAAAAGATGTAAAGTTTTGAAGTTGCAATCTGCATCTTATAGCTTATTACTATCCAATTATTTAACTATATATAAAATTATTAAACTATTAAATCAGGGATATGAGAAAACTCGACACTCTATGGTCGCCATTACGAGTTGGTCGACAAGAATAATGGAACAGTCTTTCACCTGAGGATTGCCAGTACCTCCGTGCTCGCCCGAAAACGTATTTTATTCTGAAACTTGAAATATCTAAATTTAAAAACAAAATGTTTAAAACTAAGGAGTATCTTCATCTTGCATTACCCTGTCCTTAGATGATTTTGGCTCTTCTTTTTAGATCATTTTGATAATTTGTTCTCTATCAGCTTTTACACACATTTTAATCTATAGATATCCTTATGTTTTAATTTGATGTGCACTAAAGAAACATATGTTGTCTAAATGGCCATATGCTGATGCTAGTAGTGCAGCCAGGGCCGTAGTAACTTCGGTATTTTGTTATTTAAGACTTAGTTACATTAGACTAGACTTGGCATTTAGTCGTCTCATATTAAATGGTCTATCGTTTCTCATATTTCGAATTTGACTGAAATTGTCATTGCAGTACTAAATTTACAACAAAAGGAACGATTTGAATTTTAAAATTATCAATTCCCGAACATTGACAGTAATATTCCAACTTCTCCTGCTCTGGAATGTATGTTTCATAGTAGATTTGTTACGCAAGAGCTAGCACAAATTATACCAACTTCACATGAGACTTATTTATCTCCGTTACCGCCTTATTAATCAAGGCTTCAAAAAATTCTGTTTCATACGATCATTAAAAAAGATCTTAAATAGATATCAGTCCCTTGTTGGAAAATTTTGAAGTTTCGGTCCGAACTGTGATTCAAGATTCATTCGTTTCTTAATATTAAGATGAACATTTCTTTTTACCATTTGCGACCTTTCAATAGCATTTGCTGTTAAGTTGCTACCGGACACTACCGCAATGGAAGGGGAGAATTGGTGCGCCTTAACATATCTTTTGAAATGCATGTACCAAGTCAGGAATATTACGGTTGACAATTTTTGTAGGTTTTGCACCTATTTTGTCCATTTGCGTCGTGGACTTTGGCTCTTTACAATTTTGTTTGGTAATTTCATTATTACCCCCAGGACCGACGATGTATGAAAAGCAGGAGTTGCAGACACACTCAGCCGCCATCATTAAGGAGTCTATGTAGCATTTTCGTTTTATTCTCATGATAAACAATGAAGGGATATGGAGTAAATGCAAATGAGACAAATTCCTTACAAATACAGTGTAATACCAAGCAATGGAACAACGCTTCTATTGTTGTTATTCATCTTAAATTGACCATGAGGCCTTCAAAAATGAGCTTTTCTCATACCTAATAGTAATTTTAAGATGGACCCTTAGCACTGGTTTGTAGTTAAAAAACAGATTATGAGACTTGATTGCATTATTACTTTAATAACAAATATTTGACATGACCCTTTATTAGCGTCGGCATTGGCAAATCTGATATACTACATACATTCTATGACCCTGCCTTGGTAAATCTGATAGAGAACAGAAAGTTTCCAAGTTGACTGATTTTACAGCTTATATAAGGAAATGGAAAATAGGTCAAAAGTGTTTTCAGAGTTAATAACTATTACAAATCTATATACAGGTCGTACTTATGATGCTATATATCATACCATTGTATCTGATCGAATTCCCCAGACATACAAAGAGGAGATTAACGAGAAGAAGAATCATTCCATCCAGTGTATATATTTTGTTGATGTCTGTAATACGACTTTGTTTATGTCCCAATAAAGCTATCATATGTGCTTTATACTTGACATTCAAGTCCAAAACTCTATGTTTTATGTTTACTTACGAGTGTGTATATTGCCAATTTCAAATAGAACCATTATAAAACTTGCAATGTCTGCGTGTTTTTGACAGGAAAGTTAAATGTGCAGGATGTTGTTGTTGGAAGCATTATGTAAAGCTATCCTCTACCAATCCTTTTATTTTTCTTGTTATAGGTATAAATGTTGAGCAATATTGAAAGGCAGGTAAAGAATGGCGCATTGAAATAAAAAAAAATATATCCGCATCTAAACTCTCGATTTTGAGTAGAGAATCTATATAATAAAAACACAACTAATCGACCGTCATGAATATCAATAAAAATGTCACTCGTGTCGATCAACGCAGTGGATCAAACTCGTTGCTGAACAAGTTCCGCAACTTGCTTAATTCTTCAGAGTTATTCAGCACTCATGACATTTCATTGGTATTCACGACGGTTAATTAGTTTTACTATAATTCATCCTTATAAAAAAATCGGCATTTAGATAAAAAGTCATCAGAAAGATATTTTTGTTATCGTTATCCTATTTTCTATCAGTCCTCGGATATCATGTTTTTCGAAAAATTAGTTATGATTGATTCCATTTATTGTTGAGTGACATTTCGTGAAATATTTTCGAATTTTCATGTGTAGTTACTCTGCCTGTTTAGGAGAGACTACGCTAAATACAAATAATCTGAGTACAAGTGATCCTCTTACGTTCCATCAATCAGAACTCAAGATAAAGTTGGTTAACTTGGTTTTTATGAAGTTTAATCAGACCAACCACTAATTATAGCTTAATTTGTTTTTGAACGATAAGTACTTTATAAGGAAACGGAATGAACTCGTGTCAAATATGTTTTTTGATATGTTAAAAAACACAGTTGAATATAATGATTGAATGATATTACCTTTAATCTTTTATTAATTTTGTTGTTTTTTTAATGCGGTCCAGTTGATATTTTGTATTTGTCATTTGGGGCCATTTGCAATGGAACTTTTATTAAACCATATAATTCATACAAATATAAATGGATAAAAAAACATATTTTGGGAAAATTTTAAAAGGATTTTAAATTTTGTTTATATCTTTAACTTTTGTTTCTGACTAAGTAAATTTACAGCAAATAGCATTTGAACAATCGTAAGCAATATTTGTAAATAAACGAAAAAATAACTAAATGCTGAACTTACTTTTAATTCAATATTAGTAAACAAACGAAAAGTTCATGCCCTGGCTGCACAACTAAATACTGAAGTTACTTTAAATTGGATATTTGTAAATAAAGAAAGAGATGATCTTGATGCACAAGTAAATACTGAAATTTATTTATATTCAATATTTGTATTTCAATATTTCAGTATTTGGGTCGATGCCACTGCTGGTGGACTGCTAGTCCCCGAGGGTATTCACCAGCCCAGTAGTCAGCACTTCAGTGCTGACCCGAAAGCCGATTCTATTTGAAACCTTACAATATCTAAATTTTTTTTTAATTGTGTTGAAAACTAAGGAGTATCTCCCTCATGCAAAACCCTGTCCTTAGCTGATTTTTGGCTTTACATTTAGATAATATTGGTTATTTGTTCTCTATAAGTTTTTAAACACCTTTGAGTTTATGGTCTTCCAACATTTAGATTTTATCTGCACTGAAGAGACATAAGTTGTCGAAATGTGCATATGCAGAATTTAAATTCACGGTGACTTCGGTATTTAGTTATTTGTAAACAAACGAAGAGTTGATGCTCTTGCTGTACAACTAAATTCTGAAGTTACTTTAAATTCAATAGTTGTAAACAAACGAAAAGTTGATGTTCTTGTTGCACAACTAAATACTGAAGTTACTTAAAATTCACTTCGACAATATTTTGTCTCCTCATTGCATACTGAATCAAAACTTTCGGAAGAACAAAACTTTAAAGATGTATAAACTCTGACTGATATCACAATCATAACCAATATGATCTAAATAGAAAAATTGACATACATTTTAGTCAGGCAGTAGCCGATTTAAGACCATGTAGATATCTTTGTTTAGTGTTCAACATTTTTGTTTTCTGATATCCCGGCGAAGGTTTCAAGAAAGCCCTGGTAAACGGGTATAAACAGTTGAGGACATATTCAACTATAACCCTTTCCATTGGCCAACTAAACAATGTATCGAAATATTTCTGTGTTAAACGCCAGGGTATGATTTTGTCTAATAATGCTTCAAATATAAAAGGAATTTGGACTTGACACTCAAATATGTTTTGATCTTACTATAGAGTTTTAGTTGTGTGAAATTGACGAAAAACACAACACTCATATGAAAGAAAATATATTCTTCCATAAATGATCGTTTCCCGTGTAGAACAATAGAAGACAGGGTCACGTGAAGCTGTCTTACACGGCTTATGTCCAATCCAACGTTGCAATTTGTTCAACGTCACAGTTGTTACCATAATAAACCCAATGGACGATTTGACGTCACAATCGAGAAACCCACAAGAAAAGGAAGGTTTTACATTCGTTTACTTTGATCGTTTTATTTTACGGATGAAATTCGACCAAAAGTAAAGATTGGGATATCTTCAACTCGTGTGAGAAATATGTGAGAAATTCAACGTCTTTTACCCTCGTTTCACTCGGAAAAGACGGAATTTCTCAAACTTGTGGAAGATATCTCTTATCTTTAATATGGTCTCGTAAGAACCTATGAATCTTCTGCAGTATACAGTAAGATCAATCATATCGTATGTCGTACATAATAAATAATGCAAAGTAAGGATGATCACCTTAGCAGCTGAACCTGCCAATTTGTTTAAATCAGAAGACAGGCCGGAAGATACTATTTACTACAAATGTTTTTGGATATATATGATTGCATCGGTCATTTACACAAGAGTAATTACAATTTAGTATTGGATGACCACCTGAACCACTCCATGTATAGACTTAAAAGAAAATGAACACATTTATGATTTTTGCCTGTTGCTTGATTACAACACAAGCGTGTTAGTAGATCTTGGGCTTGAACTGGACTCCCATCAGAATAATGAAGTTATGTACCGTATGTTTCCTTCAGTGATTTACTTCCGTATACTAGTATCAATTTTCCGGAAGTAGTACTATCACGTCCACCATGTTTTAGAGATTTAGATTATATCAAACTCATTATATCTGCTATAATGTTTATGGTGCGTCTATTTAATTTTTATGGGTTGGGAGTTAAGAAATTGTCAGACTCAAAGATAGCATGGAAAAATATCCAGGTGATGTTCCTTCCTTGCCTCCCATAAAAATCAAATGGTTGCTTCCTTATGTTTCTCAGTTGTAAACTTGATATATATGGATGGTTTTGTTTGCAAAGTCTTCTTTACTAAGTTCTCCGTGACTTTGGTATCTCATTACTTTTAAAAAATTATGTTTTATACCCGGCCACACGAAGACAATTTGCGAGATCATCGTCAGTCTTTCCGTCCGTCAAGCGAAAGAATACACTATCGTTACCTTCACAGGAACGACACAGGACTGCCTTCAAGATGAAGAACATCAATAAAAGCGTTGTTCCTTTGCTTGGTTTTACGATGTATTTGTAGAGACTTTGTATCATGTGCATTTCCTCCATATTATTTCATTGTTTATTGTATCTATAACATCAAAACTAATGTTAGATTTAGGTTTCAGGGTTGACTGTAATTCTTGGGTTCATGATGCCCCTGGAGAATTTGGTAGTTTACAAAAATAACATGGTATCATGTTGTGGACTTTTCCTAATTGTAGAACCCTAATGCATAACGGTTATCGTGTGACGAGCGACGAAGACAAATGTTTATCTATAATAAGTGGGTAATAAAATTATTTTAGTTAACGTATAAAAGTTTCTTGCATATTATAAAATTCATTTCATGTTATTTCCATTGCAGAACACTCCCGAATGTACTTAAACAGATTTAGTAGACATATCGAAAAAAAACAGGTCATGGTCGCAGTCTTAAGCGGTGTGACTGTATGTAAAAGTACACGACAACGACAGTAGAATACCGAAGGAACAAAGCACAAGATTACATAATCAAAGTCCAGAGACAAGGCAAAAGCAAGAACAACAGAAGACGGAAGACCAAAGACACTACATGTCCACAAAACACAAAAACGAATGACTGACAGAGAGTAACACAGCTGCGTGGACCTCAACAAAAGGTTTGGAACTATTAGTAGTCGCGATTTGGCTAGAAAGTTATTTTATCATTTCATATGTATAAAAAAATTATTTTTAAAGTCGAAGCGTTTTTTTAATTTGCATCAAAACCCATGACAGACCGATTTTATATACTTTCGATTTATCAAAGGCATAAATAGGAGACTTCCTATTGCTTCATTCCTTGTATTGCACTTGGTAGATGTCCTCGGTACTGGATTTGGCCTCCTATTTCGATATTTTTTGGTAATGAGTATTTTTTTTAACTACTTTTGGATAATGGTTTTCCATATTATTCGATTTTAATGCTGCTGATGAGAGGTTACTCCTTGAAACACGTGTACAGCATAACGAAATTTACTGTACTTTACAAAAGTTCGGTACTTTTGTATTTAGATATAAAAATTCAAATTATTTTTGCCACTTTGGGTCTCGAAATACTTGACTTTATACAGTAAAAGATATTTAGCTTCAAATACAGTATATCTGGAAAAGGTTGTCATATATAATGTTACACTTCAAATGGATTTATAGTCTTTGCTATAAGGAGACGAGTCTGGATAGACAGGCATGTAATTATGTTCAACTCGAATAGAAAAAAGAAGGGAAACGGGGAATGTGTCAAAGAGACAACAACCCAAAGGGGAGTAATAACAACTCAAACTCGAAGACTACTAGGGCAATGCTACACAAAGTTCCTACTTGAAAGCCCCGTATAATCAAATGCATTTCTATATGGGTATAAATTGATACGAGTCAAATACATTTGAAAAAGAAGGGAAACAATTTATCAAAGGTCATCATTCGGTCAAACATTGAATAGCAAATTGAAATGTACTTTCATAGTAGACCATAGTAGATACATCCCAAATTCAGAAGCAGCAAAAAAAAAAAAAAAAAGAGAAAAAAAAATTCAGCGAAAATTCGAGAAAAACGTGGTAGTTCCAACTAAACAGTAATTCAATTACTTTTTTCAGGTGCAATATAACCACTGGTAAGTAATGTTAGTACTATACTTGGTATATATTATATATTAATGTCCTTGTTGGTTGGATATTTACTATCAAACATGACAGTTGTCTTAGAGTAATATTTTAGCATAAGAATAGATAGTAAATGAATCATTATTAATTTAACGTGGTATTAATCTGAATGTCGTATTATGGAGTCCATTCAAGATACATAACTGTCATGTCTGATTATAATTATCCTTATTCATTTTCTGTCAAATTAGTAGATATGTATTACAAGGATAGTCATAAGAGTTGTCTAGTTGTCTGTCTGTATTAACTTTCTAATATACAAGCACTACTTTAATTGCTTTATATGTAGGTACAGTGTGTAATAATAAGAAACGTAGTGACAGTATGTAGACTTCAATGACATTAGTCTTAAAACAAGGAACGGTACTAATAGGTGAACTACCATCTGGGTATTTTTGTCTTAAAGAAATATTGAAATTTCACAGCAATTAGAAAATCTTATCTCACAGCAAAGTTTGTAGTTCAATCTTAATTCAAAGTAATACGTGCATGTTATTTCCAACAACAAAGGTCCTGTTGGTAACAGTTGGAACCGTCAATCCGTCCATGATTTATTTTTACTTATGCACATTTACTCCTCGTCCATTTAGGAATGTATTGATTTTAAATGCAGTGATTTTGTTACGGAGAGAGTTGGGGTCTTTTTGACATAATAGGACAACATTGCATTAAACTTTTATCTGAAGCTTTGACTTGAAATTTTTATTTTGAAGACTTTTAAACATTTATGATGTTTTCCGCTACATTTCATAAACTATATAGCTACAACAAATATTCGTATCTGGAATCTTACCAAAGCAAAACATTGAATGTAATCGGTAAATATCGCTCCTAGTTATCTGTGAATTGAAAGAAAAGCCATATCTTAAATCGATAAACATATTTTACTGGACCGATTGTTATAACTATCCCCTCCTTATCACGGATTTAGTGAGAGAACCATGGATTACAAAATAAAGCATTGAATAAACACCGATTTTTTTTTTAGAAATTGGTCAGGGTTTTTATCTGAGGACATAGAAATTAAAAATCGAGCAATATCAGATCTTCACGATCAGAATCGGGCATTGAAAATATTTGTTTTTAAGTTCAGTTACAGTCATCCATACAAACTCCTGTATAGGATCAGTGTGGATTAATTTAGGAAAGCTGTAAGTTTTGTCATATTTTCAAATATATGCAATCACAATTTTTGCAGAGGTTCATTCAATTTAAACGTTTTTAGTTTTCCCGCTTCTTTTTTATTTCAATTCTGATAAGTTTCATCAAATTAAAGAATTTTTCTAATTTTTTTTGTCAACGCTATATTCTTTTGTAAATTTAAAGTTTTATATTTCTTGCTCATTAGATTAATTTCCTAAACCACAATTTACTACCCTTTATTTATTAAACTGATAATATTTTCTTTGTTGACTTGTATATTACAATATATTTTCTTTATCTTTCTCCTTCTGGTGTTGATTATGTGTTGTTGATTACTATCTTAAAGGTCAAACTGAATAACTGTGACTGGATGTCTCATGAGAAATACTGAAATCTTTATTGAAACTTATTCTTTTGGGAAATGCGTGCTGTTTTGTTACTACAAACTCGTAAGCCGAGAAATAGCCTTTAATTACGTTTCAATCGGGACTTTTTTTGTCACGAATAACATCACGAATAGTTACACGAGTAACTATATAAGAACTAATTCCTGTTTAGTTAATATTTCGTTTTATTAACCGATGACTTAAAATACAGTGTGATTTGCCCATTTGATATAACCGGAAGTTTTTGGCACTTAGAATTTATACAGGGCAAATGCCCTGTATAGAAATTTATACAGGGCAGATGCCCTGTATTAAAATTAATACAGGGCAAATGCCCCGTATAAATGAATCGGCCATATTGGTTTAGTTACACTCCGTTTTCTGTGTTTCTCGCAAATGTTAACTTTTTTTCTTTTTGTCTATTGATTTGAATTACTGAGAGTGAGAATAAAAAATAAACACAGCACAGCAAAGATTTCCTTTGATAATGTTCCAACTATTAACACTGTGCTTAACAGTTATATAGTACTTGTCAGCAGAAAAATAGTACTCATCAGCCGCATCCCGTTTCAGCTTGTACGACTGACCCCACACCAGATCAAGGGGATTTGTAAACAACATGACAGTGCAATAAGTTTTTCTACTACAAGTTGAAAATTCAATAGTAATCTTTTTTAAACTGTCTTGACTTTGTAATATCGAAATTTGCATGCTGTAATTAAGATTGGTCACGATATTGCCTGAAATTTTAAGTCATCGGTTAATAAAGGTGTCATAAAATGGGAATTTTCATATTAATCCTGTATAATGTCCTCGTACAGTCGTATTGGGTTTCGATCACCTGTATTGGCCCTCGGCTTTGCCTCGGGCCAATACAGGTGACCTAAACCCAATACGACTGTACTTGGACATTATACAGGATTAATATGAAAATACCCATTTAATAACACTATATTATTTCGGAAAAGTATATTTAGAAGCTTGCTCCATTAAGGCTGTTAGGTCATAATAAATGTCCGATTTAGTTTTTCCAAACAAGTGGTCCTCTTTATTCTTTCATTCCTTTTCTCTGATTAATGTATATTAACATCTTTACGAAAATCATCTTTGCTCGTGGTGTTTTCAAATTATGCACAAACTTATCCAAGTCGTGGTATTTTTAGTAATAGGGCCTGTAAGGTATAACACCACTAATTCAGTCTCCCATAGACTCCCATGTTAAATTGCACATGTTTCAAACTTTGTAGAAATTTTACTAAAAGTTCAAATGAAGTGACACATGTCTCAACTTAAAAAGACATCTTTCAAGAAACTCTCATGAGAAAATCAACCCCCCTTAACTTGCATATAAGAAAGAACTGGTTCCCGGAAGTGAACAACACAAGGATCGGTACTTCCTGCTTGAATTTTACAGAAAAAGTTACTCCGCCGCCCAAGCCTATAAAATTTTTATTTCTTGACGAAATCATATAAATTTAGGCTCAAAAGGAGCCTTACAGTATCAACTTTCCAAATAAATAAGATTCAGCTGCCAACATCTTCAATATGTAACAAAATATATCTTCTCCTATAGGGACTAAATTCACATATGTGACCGACTGGTTTCCGAATTAGTGGTGTTATACCTGTAAGTCTCGTACAATTTTTGAACTTCCGGGACCAATAATTGTACCCGGAAGTTACATTTAAAACAAAGATATATGACGTTTCAATAAAAAATGTGAACGTCACAATCCTCAGACGTCATGTTTTGGCGGGAAGTGTTTTCGAATTGCTTGTTTATCGTGGTTTCTCGTGAGTCACATGACGAGACTTACAGACCCTATTATCCTGTAGATCATCTTGAAGTTTATGCAATAAGACTTCATCAACACCATTTAAAATTATCCTGATCCTGTCTAGTATCTTATTAAAAAAATACCCATGTTGCATAATAAACAGAAAATTTTGTTATGCTGTGAGTAACCTGTCATTACAAATCAACAAGTAAACTCTATGGAAAGCCACCTCTCATTACAAATCAACAAGTAAACTCTATGGAAAGCCACCTCTTATTACAAATCAACAAGTAAACTCTATGGAAAGCCACCTCTCATTGCAAATCAACAAGTAAACTCTATGGAAAGCCATGGTCACAAATTAATCAGATAGAAGTACTCAATACCACAAATATCGGAATGGGAGGCAAAGTCCACTACCAAGGACTTCAACCAGGTGCAATACACGGAATAAAATCTAATTAAAAAAAAAACAGTAAATTTCTATAAAACACGAAGTAAAATTTTCATGTCAGACAAGTTTGACTACTAGTATAATACTAAGTTATATGTTCACCAAAATTCATTTAGGGACATGAAAATAAAGCTTGTCTTATCTCATTACAGAAAGCATAGACAAGAAAATGTCATGGTGACAAAATTCAATATACGAGAACATTTTATGTCAACATGCCTTCAAAAATGAACACGTACTCATCTCATATTTAAATCAAGACAATTCCTTGAAAATTCCAATCCTGAATATCAAATATCTTTACAACATAAAAATGAAAGCAAAAATTCTGTTACGAACACTCTAATAAAATGTCCGATGACACATGCATAGGTCCTCATTACTACAGTTCATAGTTAAAAATAATTAATGTAAGTGCATGCAATTTTCAGAAAGCTTAGTTCATGTGACTTTTTGTACTGTGAAATTTTTTTAGACTTTGAATTATTAATTTCCTAATGATTTTATGTGCTAACATTATCATTGGGTATTTGACCGAAAATTGCAAAAAGGTAAGACGGAGCAAAAATTTATTGGAATTCAACGAGACGATTTTCATTAATGTAAGAAAATCCTGATTTCCATCAATCATGTAAACATGGTAATAAAAATATTTCTGTCTGTTAACAAGGAGTATTATGTTTAGTAATCTAATAGTTTGGTAGTGGAGATACTTCTTTCTGTAACGATGAGATAAATGAGATTTCCCTTCCTATCAAATTGATTAAATGCAACATTTTGGAAAATAATTTTGTCATATTGAACATTCTGAAAAACTGAGCCTGTCATAAGATTTCCGACTGATATTAAATATAACAAAACCGGTTTATAGATTTGTCAATCATACCATAACGAAATCTTCAAGTTTTTCATTTCAACAAATTGAGCCATGGTGTTGCTACGTTGATTTCATACCAAATGATGAACCCGTTATTCCTATTTTATAGTAACACTAAATTGAAAAATTATTGAAAATCGGTATTTCTTAATTTGATTTATAAGTTATCCGAAAAAGAATCAGTGTGGAAAAATATCAACATTTTCCCATAAAAACAAAATAAATGTAACTGTTTATTTTACCATACCTAAAAATTTACTTAATTGAATTGTTGGTTGCATATATTTCTACCAGCACTCTTTGGTTAGCATTTGTTTAGTTTGCGTGTAAAAAAGAATACAGAACGATAGTATTGCTATAAACAATCATTGTAACCGTCGATCACTTTTAACAAGCATCATCTCTTTTCAAGTCTTATTTATGTTGTCTAAGCATCGAACTATCCACGAACACATTTCTTGTCTTTTCTGTTTTAAATTTGTTCACTTTATTCATAAATGCTTGTACATGATATTGTAATGTGAAAATTTAGCATGTCATAATATTGTAAATAATTGTAAACCGGAGAAGACTTTATAAGGTCTAATCCAATTTGTTATATTTACAAAATTACTGTAATAATGTTTAAACTAAATTTATGTGTATTGCTATTCAAGTGTATTTGACGTCTATGTAAACTAAATTTATGTGTATTGCTATTGTACTTACCGTCTGTGTGAACTAATTTTATGTGTATTGCTATTGTACTTACCGTCTGTGTGAATAGCAGCAACATAAGTCCAGTTAAATTTCAAAACAATGTCTAACATAGCTTGTGCCTGGTAATTGTCAGATGGAACAACTCTCTGGAAATATTTGTAAAGATTTTTGTTACTCAAATCCATACTAGTTGCTGAGTACCCAATTTGTGGAATCTCAAATAATTGCAGAAGATTTTGAACTTGTATTGTATTTGAGCTGGACCCAGGGCCTAAAAGTCCAGCAATTGGTTTGTCTGAGTCTACTGCACATTGGTCTCCTGTTGAAATGTTCTTTTCCAAAGAATCTTTACCGGCAATAGAATCTTTTATGAAGTCTATGCTTTGTTCCAAAGCAATGGGTGAATACCAACACGAATCTCTGATATCATAGCCCAGATCTATTCCAGGAAGAATACTAGTGTCATTGTTTATTTTCTCGAGGATTGTTAGAAACATTTCGATTCGATGTATACCATACTGTTCCCATATTTCGGCACACTTACGTGTGTAGACACTTGTATCGTGAGGGGCTTTATGCACAGGAAAGAGCGCCCCAATAATGATATCACCATCTTTTCGTGCTTTTTGATTGTTTGTCATATCTCCTATAGTAGAGTCAAAGCTTGCATATGAAGAAATAAAAAATAAAACACAAAATCTCGCACACATGTCATAATAATCCATTGTCAAATTTATTTATCTTTTTTCCATTAAATATCAAGTATCATCATACTCGCAAATGCTAGCAATTTGCACGAAAACTATGCACTAAATTTGTTTATCTTTGGAAAATTTTGTTCTGTAAAGGAAACTTCATTTTCTGGAGTAATTCTGTTTTATAGTAATCTCGTTTTTAGTTTGATATTTCCTGTGCATGAGAGCGTCCTCAGTTAAACTCAGTTCCTTTTAAGCATGAAAATATTTTATTATCTTTGTAAAACAGATAAACAGTTGATCGAAAGAAGGTCGATACGTTTTAACACCTGCCTAATATAAATGACATTGATGCTGAAGATACCGGCTACCTCATGGGACATACACTTTACCATTGTAAAATCCATTCAAATCCCACACAGCTCGGAACCAATAGACGATGGCAATCGATTCTCCACTCAGCATTATTTACATGGGTATATTTACTGAAAAGGAAATTATTCACTCTTAAGTCTTCCAAATAATGACTGATAAATTGCACCACTTTTTAATTATTTACAATCCTGAAATTAGAAAGTGGTAATTTTGTAGAGATCAGCTGGTATAATTCATACAGTAATTTGATAAATCATGTATTTCATTTGTAATTTATTATTCATTTGTACTAATCGAAAACCAATTGATTTTGTTGAAACTAGATTATTTTTTACAAATATCATGGTAATTTTTCAAGACACTGTTTTCATGCTTTTTTCTTTTTCAATTTGTTCCCGAATTCTGGCGTTTTAGCTCTACCTTCGTTATTTTTGTCAATATAAAAGGCTTCATTCGAGGAACCGAGGTTTTCTTGCACCGAAATATAATACCTTTACATAACTAATTAATTATTAAAATATTTATGTGCAACAATATGAAGATAAGTCTTTCAAATATTTTTTGCGCAATTCTTAAATCCAGGAGAATTCTATATTCGTTAGGAAAGTAGATACCAGAAGGCGAGTAATGATTGCAGAAAGGTCCACAGTTAAAACTGTTTTTTTATATAAGGAATAGCCGTTGATATACTAGACTTTGATAGTAAATATTAGCATTTTTTTTTATTAAAATATAAAAATAAAAAAGCTGTAAATAAACTTGATACATACTTCAAAAAACATAAATTGTGAAGATTCTATATAATTGACATCACAAACGTTATTTGTACAGACATAAGATAAGCGGGAAATCTATTGGTATAAAATTATCTCCCTTCTAGAAAAACTCTTCTGTGTTCATAACTTTTTCGGACCAAATTAACAGCATGGCGACGAAAATAAACAATTGACAAAATGTCAAGATTTCAAAAGAAGTAAACAAATACAATTTTTAGTGAAAACGTCATTCAAATCTCAGATCTCTACTTTGCAATTAAAAGGGATTAAACCTGCCTCCAAGAAGAGGTAGTAAGCGAATTCCTTACATAATTCACTGTCATGATGAAAATATGCAATGGACAGACTGGTCAAAATCAATTGCTATAGTGCGTTTAAATGCATGTACCCAGACAAGATTATATGTACAGATAGATTTTTAACATACTTTATTTATAGGATTCTTGCATAAGCAACGCAGAGATCCAAAATTCATTCCATGTTACTAGGCAAAATCATATCGACTCGAAACAGCGCGATTTTCCTTTTATACTCACGATCTCAAAGGGTAATCATCAACACAAGATTTCATTGGTTCAATCCGTGAAAAGGGCGTGTCTTCAGTTAAAGCCCATTCAAGGGCCCCCTGTGCTTAGTGAGTAAAAATCGATTTTGTTTATGTAACCTGGACGTTTGCGAGTTAGTCGTTTTATATACTTTATTTCGTCGAAACTACTGCGTGTACCCAGTCCAAAATTTGCAAATGTTTGCAAATGATTCGATTAATATTTAATTGTAAAGTACATTTTTCCTGAAATTTTCGTTTTTAAGAAATACCTAGATCCAAAACACATTCGAACCATGTATATTCCTCGAAATCTCATTTTGCATTAAAAATATGCAAGAAATATCAAAAAGTTTTAAAAATGTACTTTGTCAATATCAAGATACGTTACATGAACATAAGATACGTCACATGAACATAACAGAGTATAAATTTTCATGTTATAAGTAACTTTTATCAGGTCTTAACAACGAGTTATACATTGCAATCGACATTTTTATCTTTTCTAAACGAGAGTTCATATTGTTACCACCGGATTTCAGACTGTACACTAAGTAAAGAGATCACACAATATCAACAGCAAGGCGCATAGAAGCATGAAAAGAAGTGAAAAGTAAGTACATTTAAATAAAAAAAATATAATGTTCCATAATAAAGTTTACCAGATATGATGCACCTTTAAAAATAGTACAATTATAGCAAGTGCCACATGTCAGTATAAATATAACATAGGTACTCCAACGAAAAAAATGTATGTCCGAATTCAATGAATATAACGGTACAAAAAGATAGTTGTCTGCGTCAATAATAAACTAATTCCAATTTAAATTTGCAATTCCAATGATTGCAAATCGTGTGCCACCATTTTTAACAGTTACCAAGTAGTGTGAATAACCAAAGTGTGAGGAATCGCATGGGACGTAACAAAATAATATCTATAAACCTATATCTTAACATGATTTCTCACGATTGCAATTTAAAAAAAAATGGAAATTTCAAAATCCCATGGGAAAATGCTGTTTCCCATGGGATTTTGGAATATTTCCATGAGATTTTTATAATTTACATGGGATTATTATTTCCCATGGAATTTCTTCAAAATCCCATGGCAAAATTGTTCTCCCATAGGAATATTTCAAATCCCATGGGAAATAGTGAAATCCCATGAGAAAACTCATTTTCCCATGGAATTTTGAAATTCCCATATTTTTGAACTGCAATTGTGTAAAATTGTACCAACATATCAACTAACAAATGTGATTTTTCTAAATCACATGAAATTCTGCACATTTTGGTCATTTAACTTATTGGTAGCTCTCCAAAATGGCGGCATCAGATTAACAATGAAATTGGAATGAGTTAATAAGAAATTTAACTTTTTATAACTCCAAAAAAATTTAGATTAAGGATAAATCAATATCATTAAAAATTACTATTTGTCCATTTCCGGATTTTTTTTCTTCGCATTTACCGGTTCTATCAAGAGTTAAGGAAAAACTGGTTCGAAATATTATTTGGAGTTGCGGTGCTTCATTTAAGATAAACTACGGCGAAAATTCAAGAAAAATACAAAAAGAAGTAACAGTTAAAATTACGGTGCATCTACGTGCATTCATGAATCTATTTGAAACTTTGCAGCTAAAAAGTGTAGGTTGTAGTTTAAATACAACACTTGACGTGCGTTTTCATACACCATGTCATCATTATGTATTTGTACAATGAAAATTGATAAATCATCAAACTTTGCTTACAAAAATCTTCGTTGGAGTACCTTTATAACATCAATCCAGCTGTTATGGGTAATTTAATGTTGTAAATATTCTATAATACATTGTATTGATTGTTTTTGTTTTGTAAGGCCTTAATATGATGTAATTTGTTTGGCCTAGTTATGTAACTTGTTTACAATTAACAAGTGTCAAGGTTATTACACCTTAGAAGATATGGAAATTTCTAGAATTTAAATTTAGATTTTAACACATAGATTTTTCTAGATGTTTTTCTTACATAATCATTCTAGTCATGTGATTGTCGGTTGATTAGAATGTTCTAGTTATATCTTGTGGATAGATTTTTCTAGAAATAATAAATGTATTTATATGAGGTAGCTGAAAAGTACAGGATTAATTATTTTATATAGGATTATCACGCACATCTTTCGTATTGGAAATCGACATCAATTATTGTGAGTCTATTATCAACTATTTAGTGAGGATGATAAGGAATATTCTATTGGACATTTATTGGTGGAATTAAGTGAACTATTCGTTTGGATTATTACTTGGACTTCATTATTGTCAGATAAGTTATATATTGTATTTAATTTGTAAAATAATTATTTTTCGTCTGATTAAAAGTTAATTTGAGCCAATTTTGTTTTTCATTATTGCTGGCAATTCATTGGTCATTTCTACCACATAACACAGCTTTGAACCAAACAAGTTGATGAGTGAGAACAAGCTGAAAAGTTACACGAGCTACTATTCGGTGAGTACAATTTGATTGTAAGAATAATTAAAAGAGGAACATTTTTTATTTAGTTTTTTTTTCACCGCTTTAACGCAAAGTATCTTGTTTATTTGATAGCATAATATTCCAACCGATGGAGGTCCAGTAAATGTTTGTACCTTATACATCAGAAAACAAATACCAAAAGCAAAAATGTAAAAGACAAAACATCAGATAAATGAAGGTCCCCGTGTTGAAATTATACCGCCGATTTCTTGCATGTTTTTTTTATTTATTTTATTATCTTTGTTTTGTTTTTCTTT
>MJUU01028539.1:212687-229434 GCA_002080025.1 Modiolus philippinarum
TTTTTTTTCACCGCTTTAACGCAAAGTATCTTGTTTATTTGATAGCATAATATTCCAACCGATGGAGGTCCAGTAAATGTTTGTACCTTATACATCAGCAAACAAATACCAAAAGCAAAAATATAGAAGACAAAACATCAGATAAATGAAGGTCCCCGTGTTGAAATTATACCGCCGATTTCTGTCATGTTATTTTATTTATTTTATTATCTTTGTTTTGTTTTTCTTTCTTTTTTTGGGGGGGGGGGGGGNGGGGTATTGTTCATGTTTGCCTTCAACCCTAATGTAATGGGTACAAATGTGCATTCTTAATTAATAAAGTGTAAAAAGTGACAATTAAACGACATTAGAAAACCTACTCTCTTGACCATTGTTACATAACTGTTGGAATGTTTTGGTTTCACATCTGTCAGTTTCAATAATGCTTATTGAAATTACGCCATCGCATGTCACATGGCCGAAGGGTGAATTATAATACAAAAAACAAACGTAAAAACCTCGTAAATGTTAAAGATTTATATACCGTTTTCAAAAACAATGGGCGATGGCTTGTTTACTACTAAACTTTGCTCAATTCCTGTTAATCAACTTTACACAATCTCTTTGGAGTGTGATACCATGTCTGTAAATAGCCCGCTCTATGAATGTTCCAAAATTATTGATGCTTTCTGTTATTATCGGCTTTATCCTAGAATTGGCAAACCCGATGATCATGTAAAACAATTTTTGAAAATTAAATATATAAATAAAGGAATTGATTTAATCGACATCGCAGGCATTTTTCGGGACCAAAGTATTCAAAAACTTGTTCCCATTTATTTTGACAACCAGAACATCCCTGTCATCTCCTTCTCTTACAAAAAGCCTACTAGAAGTATTTTTTCAATTACTCTTCTATAACCTGTGATGCTAATTTCGAGCTGAGACTGTTCCACGTCGCCAAAGCGGAAATGTATTAACGGGGAACATGAACATCATCGATGATAAAAACGGTAGAAAATTCTTAAGAAAGGGGCCTAAATATCGCCCACGTTCGAAAATAAACTGGCAAGCATGTTTTGATATTATTAAAGACACAGTTACCAATTATTGTTTAAAATGTTCAGAGATAAAATTATTAAAAACGTCACCAACAGAATAAATTTTATAAAGATAATTATAAAGAGTCACCGCCTAAGCTGTCTGTAAAAAGAATTAAGTTAAAATTAAGATCTTAGCTAATTTGTACCAGTCGCTAAAGCCTCCAACAACGTTGCTATTATTTGAAAGAAATATTATATTGATGTCCAACAAAATGAATTGGCAAAGTCTAAGGGACCGACCATTTAATCTGAAAAGGGTGTGTTTTTTTTAAATACTATTAATTTTTTTTTTCGCGTGCATCAACAAAATATTTTTTTTTCAAAATTAACATTATTTTTTGGGCAGAAAAACTCTTTCAGATTTTTTTTTCATCATTTTGGCAGCCAAAAATTTTTTTTCAAATAAAATCAGCTCCAAAATTTTTTTAAGAAAAAAACCATAGCCCCCCCCCCCCCCCNTGATTTAATCATAGATTTATTTTACATGCTTTCACAGACAAGTAACCTGTCCGCAATTCGCAAAGTCCGGTGATTTATGACGTCGCGCTCTAAACTGTGACGTCGCAAAAACAACATCCCAGATCCGGCGATGTTATTATCTGCCCTTGGTACTGTATCGTATCCCCTTAAATGGTCGGTCTCTAACACTTTCGAACGTACTAATTTTGACGAAAAGCCTTAACGAAACAATGCCACATCGATACAGATATGCTCCAAGTTCCACTTAAAGATAGCACGTTGCCTACTATGTACTAGGTTCCTAAGCTTCACAAATAGCCCTACAAACATCGTTTTATTTCAGCAGCGAGTAACTGTTCTACCACAAATTTATCCATCCATTTAACCACTGCATTCACCTGTATCAAAAGCTAGGATTCTTCTCTAACATCGCTTACAAAAATAACTGTTCCTGGACTTGTGATGACATGATTAAGGCACTGAATTTTTTGCTAGACAACATTTTTGTTCGTTTTGGCAACATCGTTTATCAACAGGTCATTGGAATTCCCATCGGTACTAACTGTGCACCTCTCACTGCAGATTTTTCCTTTCTTGTTACGAACGGGATTTTATGGAGAAACTACAGGATGGAACCATAGAAAACAGTGATCAACTTGTTTCAATTTTCAACGATAACAGCAGGTATAACGACGATATCCTTACTTTTGACAATCCCCAGTTTTAGACTATGTCGACCTCATTCACCAACAAGAACTGAAACTTAATAAAGCAAACAATGATTCTAAATACTGCCCATTTCTCGATCTAAGTATCATCGTTGACTCTGGAAAAATTAAAACTAAAATTTATGATAAAATGATGATTTCGATTTCACTATCACTAATTTCCCTTTTCATGATTGCGACGTTCCTGTAGTTCCATCATACGGTATGTATATATCTCAACTGGTACGATTCACACGCGTCTGTTCTACACTTGACGACTTTAATGAACGTAACCTTACTATTACATCCAAAATTTTACAACAAGGTTACAGATTTGATTGATAAACACTTTTAAGAAGTTTTATAGAAGATATGAATATTTGATATCTAAATATAATACGACTCGAAAACAGCTTATAAGTAAGGGCATTTCTCACCCACGTTTTTACGAAAATGTTGTTTAAAAATGTCAAAAACTGATAAATAATCCAGAAACCTGGGACGTAACTTACATTCTTCACGTAATAGCGATATTGACCGGATATTCTTCATTGGGATCCAATGACCTGGAGATCTCACAGTTATACTGGCCTCTCACTGATACTGCCGATGTCTACTACTGAAATCCATGATGATTCATTACCGAACCCTTCTGGAAGTTTTGAATTTGATTTTTATTCCGTAGTGCGACAGTGTTTTACCAGCAGACTAGCACTCCTTGACCCATCTTCCTAAATTACGTTTTGTCTTATTCTTTCCTTTTCAAGATTGTGGTATTGGAGTTAGTGATCTACCTGTATTGAGTTTTATTTGTAAGTTTATTATACTATGGGGAAACGGGGTAGAGAAAGGCAGGTTTGGGTACCCATAAACCGGTTAAACCCTACCGCTAGCTGTTGCTAGTGCCGGTACCAAGTCCGGCTATCCCGAGTTCCTATCCTTGTCTATGTTTGTCTTTTGTTATTTAATTGTTTTTCTTGTGCAGTTCCAAGGTGGATTGTGGCATGTGATTGTAATGTTCGGCCGTTGTAAGTGTTTTCTGTTATCTTTCCTATACTAAGTAAGTTTAAAAGAATATATCCTGCCTCTAGTAAATTCCTGAGACGTCGATTGGTCAAACGACGTCACGTGCCGACCGTGTATATTCCATATCGAGTGACTGATTAATATACCGTCAGTGACCGCCATTACCCGGCGTCACTGTACGTTTTTAAATAGGTTTTTTGACAATTTACTGGACTCTCGACAGGATATAAACATTACACAGTATGTAAGTGACCTAATATGGTATATACACGGTCAGTAAATTGAATATTGGGCTCGAGCTACGCTCTCGCCCAATATGAAATTTACTGACCGTGTATATACCATATTAGGTCACTTACAGACTGTGTAATATATAGTATTGGAAAAGGGTATGAATGCCATGTTGAACTCATTTTTTGCGAACCAAATTAGTGACTTGACTGTTTATACTAAAACTAAATTAAACATTAAATATCTACTGACCATGCATGATCCTGATCAGGCTTCCATGTTTATATGAAGGTCATTTTTTGTACTACCATTAGACGGAAATAAAAATTGTAACTCATACAAACCCATTCACAAATGTTTAACAAATATGAATCCTTAATTTCCGTTTCTGTTGCATGTCAACCATATTAGAACTATATACCATATTCGTTTTAATTCTAACTACTAAGACTTTAAAATGAGATGAAATTTATGAGGATTGCGTTTGACTATTGAATTCTTACGTTGAAAAATAGTTTACTGTATACGAAAGTATGGAAGCATTTTAAAAGATAGGAACTCTTTTAAATAGAAGGCATAAAAGGCTGCCTCAAATACCAGTAAACGGGAATGACTTGATTCCTGATCTATTGCAAAAAATAATATATACCTCCTAAAAATTATGAAATTGAAGTGTAGTTAAAAGTTTTAATTTAGTTTTAATTGACGAAGAACAATTAAACCGGAGCACTACATAAAATTAAATTAAACCCCAATAGCTCAACAGTGTTAATTAATCAGTGATTCCCTCTCAATGTTATGATGTATTGATTTCTTCGTTTAGAAAAAGAACTTTTTTCGGTGACAAGCAGAACTAAAAAATCCCGTATTCCATGTGTGTTTGCTTATTAAACAACAACAAAAAATGTATGCAATTTGTTATGAAGTATAAAAAGTGTACCTTTACCGTAGAAAGAGTCTTTTATGAGCACAAGAAAAAAAATATCTGTAGAAAATTAAAATCGACATGTAGCGATTTCCACTCAAACCTGTGCTAGGCCCGTCTTGGACTTACTATGAGGTATGATCAAAGCTGTTTGTTGAGGGCCTCACGGTGGCCTCAAGGTTAATACCAACAATAAATTTAGATTACACCACAAGATCCCGTTAATTACAATATTTTATCCACTAGAGATAGTTAAATTTTAAAATTTTAACTTGCCTCGCATTTAAAAAAATTTAAAGTTAAGTATCGAGAGTAGATAAAATATGGTAATAATCGCGATAATAAAGTGTTGTAATCTTTTTTCTCTAATGATAAATGATGAACACCGAGAACTGTGTTCCGAATAGATTTGGCGCGGGTAATAACACGGGGCTGTATTCAACATACGTTGAATATGAAAATTTATCTAACGGGACAAAACCGGATTAAACTTGACATTAAATGGAGAAAATTATTTACTTTATCAAATACTTTATTCATTTACCGAGGATTGCAAACAGCCCGAAGACTACAAAGTTGCTCTCCTAAGCACAAGATAGTAAAAGCACTGTTCCATTGTAGCCTCGCGGTAGGGCCAGGTGGATGAGAAAAGTTAATCGTCTCTGATTGGTCTATGAAAATGCGGATTCGTGGGATTCATAATATTTTCGCGAAATGCATCAAATTTCATTATATTTGTGCTAAAAATAACTAAATTCTTCTTAAATCATAACGTTTCGATGGTATGGTATCTGTTTATCTATCGTTCAACAAACTTCACATGCGCAAACGGAAGTATTGATTCAGGGCAGATTAGCCCTGAATAATTTGTACTCCACCTGGCCCTTGCGCGATAGTCAGCATGGGTCAGGATCCCAGGCTATGTTCCATTGCTGGGTTTAACCATAAATTTTAAAGACTTTGCCTCATGTGCATTTACTCCATATCCTTTGATTGTTTATCATATAAGTACATTTAGATAAAGTATTCCTGTTTAAGTTGTTCAATATAACTGTGACAATTTAGAATATAATGCGTTAGATCAAGTTAGATAAAGCATATATAGTGCGTGCGGATTAAAATTGGGTAAATCGGCTATACTGTCAACCAAAGAGGTAGTCAGGACTACTTTTCGGCATCTGTCGATCTTTTGATAGGTTGATGGATCGACAGGTTGGCAGCTTCAATATTAACTTAATTTTCGACTCAAGAGTGTCGATTGATTCCAGTTTGGCGACTTGAGAAAATAACACAATTGTCGACTTTATTTGGTCGGCAGTTTGACAAGTTGAAACAAGTGTCGACTTATTGGTCGACAGCTTAATCAGTATAAAAACTATCATAGATGTTTTTGTGGCATCACATTTTTCTTTCGTTATGTAACTATCTAATTATCTGAAACAGTTTTATCTTATTTTAATAATCCTTAAGTTTACTGGCAGATGCGATTAATTTATAGATAAAATAAGGGTTAGGGTTATTCATTATCGTTAAAGATTAGGATAGGGGTATACGACAAGCCAACCAGTGGATCTGTCAACTGTTGACCAGTCAACCTGTCGACCTGTGGACGAGTCAACCTTTCGACAGGTCAACCTGTCGACCTGTCACCCAGTCAATCTCTCAACCAGTCAATCTGTCAACCTGCCGACCCGTTCATCTGTTGACCTGTCAACTATCAACCTGGAAATCTTTCATGTTGTACCATTATCCAAATATTAAGCAGTCTTGAATATAAAAAAAATCTGGAACTATAAATGTAGATAACTTACTTGAGTCAATAAACTTCGACCAGGATTTTAAGGGGGTAGACCTGGGGAAGCCTAAAATTTTCCACTCGTTTAATTTTCTTAATATTTTCTGTATTAAAACTACACATGTTCATGTCGACTTTCAGCAATTTTCAACAATTTTTACCGTCCCGTTGTATGTCTAGTGGTCATCAAAGANAACAATGAAATGATTACCACATAATTAAAAGATTCTGTAAGCCTCTTTAAATTATAAAACTTCCGGGCACATAAAGAAATGACACTGCAAACAATTTTTAAAACGTCGTAATATACACACGCCATATTTTGGTGGGAAACGTTTTCAAATTGCAATTTCATCGTGAATTTTCCGTGTTACTTGAGACTATCAGACACTATATAGACTCATTAACTTCCGAATATTTCATTATTAACAGTTTAGAAATATCAAACAATGCACACCCTCTTCAGCTGAAACTTACGTCATGTATAAGTCGTAAAAATTGCCGTATGCACATTTACTCCATATCATTTTATTGTTAATTTTAAAAAGGTTGTACTTCATTAATATTTTGTGATATCGGACCGCTGTGTGCTTAATTAAACATTGTCTCAAGACGTTCTATTCTCATTTTTAGTAAATAATGTAATGACATTGTGTATTTGTCTGAACTTTGAGTAATTTATTTGTTGTTGCAGCTCATTAAAAGCAAAATAATATTTGTATTCTTAGAAAATGAATTTAAATCTTGAGATTAATATTGATTTTTATCAATTTGATTTACAAGAGTCTTTCTATTTATCTAGAAAGTCAAAAAGTATACTTTTTCTAGATATAACGTCAGGTGAAAGTAAAGATAATTATATGTTGAAATGAATGAAAACAAAAATGTATGTAAACCCCGGGAAACTATGTGTTCACACAAATACAAGGATGTTTCTATACTCAATGTTAAGAGCTGCGGATCATTACTGGGCTATATTTAGGGCAATTGATCCCATTTGCAAAATTATATACGCCAGGTTAGTTGGAAAATGAATAACATGTTCAAGTTTATTGTTTTTATTATCGTATTCAACATCCGTCTAGTTAATATGGAAACTATGGAAACTAACTTTAGCTGATCTCTTTCTTTTCTCGTATGAGGCCAAGTTTTTACAAGGGCTAATACAGAAAAAGGCAAAAACATTCAGCCAAGTCCTTTAATTTTAGCTTCCACTACATAGACGGTGTACTTTCTCCTAATAATCCGAAATTCAAGGAATATTTACACCAGATCTATCCAAATAAGCTTGAAATCAATGAGGCTACTGATACATTTACTTCAGCTTCGTACTTAGATCTTTTAATAAACATTGACCAAGATGGACGTTTGAAATCTAAGCTATATGACAAACATGATGAATTAACTTCCCCATTGTGAACTTTCCATTTCTGAGCAGCAATATACCTACCTCTCCAGCCTATTGAGTGTACATCTCACAGTTGATTCGTTATTGTAGAGGTAGTATTTTATCCGTTGATTTTTTAATAGAGCAAAAAACACTGTCCCAAAAGCTGCTTACTCAGGGATTTGTTCAGCCTTTGTTACTATCCTCCTATCAGAAATTATATGGCCGTCACCATGACATAATTGATAGATATGACGTGTCTGTGTCCCAAATGAAAACGGACATTTTAAGCTAGATTTCACGTCTTCACGGATTGACATAACCGGATTTGACTCAACCCTGGATTGACTCACTAATAGTGTGACGGGTAGGACATGCTTACCCTTCCGGAGTACCTGATGTCACTCCCGGTTTTCATTGGAGTTCACACTATGAATGCCTTAGTTTTTAATGTCGTATTTTTATTTCCGTGCACTGTAGCTGTCTCATGTCCTTGTTTTGTCTTTGTTTTCCCCTGTTGCCGTTTTTGCCATGTCGTCTATTTTTGTGGTTATCGCTTGCCTTGTTCCTTCGGTATTCTACTGTCGTTGTTTTATGCTATAGATGAAGGTTTAAAACTAACTGATCCTCACTTTTTTGTTATAGTTGGAATTGAAAATATGACTTTACATTTTTTTTTCTCAAATTAAAAACTCATTAAAATTGACTTTCTTATAAATAAACACTGCAGAATTGTAATGTTTCCTTGTGTTGGTTGTTTCGGACGACAATATCTGGCAATTTATGTTTACAAATTGGAAAAAGTTAGACAGTAACGTTAAAATAGTGTAAATGATAAAATATTTCACCTTTTGCCCATAGTTCGTTAAATACAGATATGGGAAAGATGGGAATTATAAGAAATATCAGAAGATTTTGAAAATTAATTCATAGACAAAGAATATGCCATGTCACTCAACTTTTTGTATAAATGCAATTTAACGCGCACACAATTATGTTCACTTTGTCCAGAAAAAAATAAACAAAAATCACACTTTCGGGAACAGCTTTCTTGAGAACATTTTGCTTGAGATTAGAAGCGAGTTGATGAGTTAAGGACTCATTTTTTCTATACAAAATTGATTTAACAATCTGTACAATCAGGAAAATAATCTGTCTAGGGAAAATAGAATTTCTAGACTAGTATTTAACAAAGATAATGAACGTTTTTATTAGATTTCGTACTTAACAATTAATAAAATATCGCTGTATTGTATTTTCATTTTATCTATTTACTATTTACAACATGTTCCTGGAAAATATCCAAATAAAATAAATGTATTTCATAAATTAGGCAATGAAAAAAGTATATTTTAAATGAACTCCATACTTCATTGGGGAAAATATTCAAACTAGAGGATCAGACAAATGGGCATTTAATCATTTAATATCAACCTAACATGAACGACAGTAGAATACCGAAGGAACAAGGAATGTGTGTTTTTGTTTTGTTTTTTTTTTGTTGTTTTTTTTAGAAAAATCAAAGTCCAGAGACATTGTCAGACAAAAACAAGAATACAGAAAAAAACCAGTCATGAGACAGTAAAAATCACAGAAATAAAAACCCAATATTCAGAATTAAGGCATTATAGTGTGAATTCTTATTAAACACTGAGAGTGACTTCAGAAGGGCAATCTTATGCTGCACTGATAGCGGCTACCGTCACTCTATAAGCGAGTCAATCCAAGGTGTGCATTTACTCCATATCCTTTTATTGTTTTGAAGTCAAAACAAGTAATGTCGATTCCATGAAGACGTGAAATCTAGCTGAAAATCATATCTTTCAATTAGGTCATGGTGACGGCCGTTGAATTTCCTGAGGGAGGGGAGAAGCAAAGCTGAACAAATCCCTGTCTCAGCAGCTTTTTGGACGATGGCTTTGCTCTATTTAAAAAAAAATCACTGTATAAACTACAAGCTCGATATTAATGAAACAACTGTGAAATGATCACCCCATACGCTGGAGAGGTATGTCTATTGCTGCTAAGAAAAAGAAAGTTCTCAATTTGAAAATAAAAATCATCCCATTTTTCACATCGGCTAGATTTTAAACGCCCATCTTCGTTTATTTACGACAAAAGATCTAAGACAAAGCTGAAGTAGGTTTATCAGTAGTCTCATCAACTTAGTTTCAAGCCCATTGGGGGGGGGGGTAGATTGGAGTTAAAAAAACTACTGTCAAAAAACTTGATAAGGCCATTATACTGGCACATCACCCTTTTAAATTTTCGTAATAGACAGAAAATGTCATGTTAAATATGAAAATAATACGCATGGAAATTCAAGACAATTGTCGATAGACTTGGGTCTCTCATAAAAGAGTTAGAGTTATCTCTTGTTGTACACAAAAAAAGCTTTCAGCATAGACTTATTATACATATAATAAGTCTATGCTTTCAGGGTTAAAAGTTTGGACAACAATGTGAAATTCGGAGGCTTAAATACGTAATTTTGGTCTTTTGTTTGTTGTTTTTTCTGTAACAGTGGATGTTTCTCTATGGTTTTCGGAAAATATGTACAATTTGTAATTAAATTTTATTATTTGGTAGTTGTATCTCCGATCTTCGAATATTTTGGAAATTAAATGTAATAATTTCACATTTAATTAAAATGTACTTAATTTTTGCTCAAATTTAGTCCGAAATCAATACCAATCAGTCAAAAATAACTTTGTTTTATGGTTCGAATAAAAATCTCAGGTCTGTACGTTCACGTAAATGGCTTTTATTTTCTGTATAAATCTGAACATTCTCAAGCTCCGTTATAGGGTACAAAAATACAAAGAATTAAAAAAAATCGTGACCAAAGGTCTACAACAGCTTTGATAAGGATGAAGAACAACAATTAAAGAGTTGTTCTACCATGTATTTGTAAAGACTTTGTCTCATGAGCTTTTACTTCATATCCTTTATTGTTCATATAAAAACTAGTTTTTTTCTGTATTTACAAAAAAGTAGTCTTGTTTGATTCCGTTAACCCAAACTAAAGGCCCTGTCACACTATAACGTTCTCGCCAACGTGTGCCGACGTTCGCGAATTTTTGTATGACCGTTGGCACACGCCGAAGAAATTGGAGAAATTCTCCTGCTGGACACATTCATAACGTCAGGCTAACGACCTACAAGGCACAGAAAACTTTTTCCATAACTTGTATGCAACGCTTACAAAACTTGTAACAGCGTATGACGACGTTTCAAAGGCGTTTTACTAGCGTACTTGACGTATACCGAACGCATACATAACGATTCCCTAGAGTTCATAGAACGTCTGTATAGCATTTTGACTATCTTTTCTAAAATCAGTTGGAATTCTTTACCCCAATGTCATTTGCAAAGGTAGAAATGGATAGAAATGCCACCGAAAAATACGACGGATTTAAAGGAGGGATAGGACACCCCAAAAAAACACAAAATTTATTTGAAAGAAATGATGAAATAAAGCAGCTATTAACATTCCTTTGGAATTTTGTCTAGCTTTTTAACCATTATTTTGATGATAAAAACATTGGCTAATAAGTTACTCCTTAGTTACAAGGACGCTTGTTTGCGTTCTTTACACGTTAGAAACAACGTTCGATAACCTACTACCTATCGAAAACATTGCGTACATAACGTGCCTCTAGCGTTCGTCTAACGGATGCATAACTTATCAACCACACGCTGTCAGACGTCATTAAATTTTGAGCATGTTCAAAAATTTCCGACGCACCCAAAGTTAAACAACGCACGCCAACGTGCGTCGACGTGTTTGTTAGGTGTTAAAAACGTGCCTCTAACTTATACAACGCACAAGAGCATGTACCAACATATTCTCACACGTCGGCGAATGTCGGCGATGAGCGTTATAGTGTGGCAGGGCCATAAGAATCTTGGGCCCCGTTATATTGATAGTATTGTTTTTCGTTCAGTATTATGCAATATTTATTTCTGTTACAATTTCTTATACCTATTGGTAGTTTGTTCTCTATCACCTTTTACTCATACTTCGGTCTATGGATTTCATGATGTTTTGCTTTAATTTGCAGAGAAGAGACACACAGCGCTAACGTGTGTCGACGTGTAAGAATATTTTTATACTCGCTGGTGTGCGTTGTATAGGTAAGAGGGAAGTTCTTAAAGATGTTCGCTGGTCAATGTTAAAATAACAAGGATTTCAAATAAATGTGAAGTTTTGTTAGAAAATCGGCAAAGAAGTAATTACAGCCAAAAATTTAATAGGTTACCGATGCAATTTTTTAGATTCGCTTGTTTCAAAAAATGGCGGGAAACTGAACTCCTCTGCATTTTTTATAGCTTTAACATGAGCAATGTTTATCCAATAATGAATGTGTCAAAATAACACCAACATGAATAAAATTTTGTCTGAATGCTCAGAAAGATGTATGAAATGAAAATATGGAAAAAAATTAGGGGATCATCAGCCAAAAAAAAAAGATTAATCTTTTAAATGGATAAAACTAGAGTAGTCCGAAAATCTGACAGAAATACATAAACATGACCAGCGAACATCCTTAACACGTTACATATCGACGCACGTTGGTTTGTGTTTTTGAGCGTTGGGTGCGTCGGAAAATTTCAAACATTCTCAAAATTTCACGACGTTCGCCAACGTGTTGTTGATAAGTTATGTACACGGTAGACGAACGCTAAAGGTTCGTTACTCACGCAGTTTGTGCGATATGTAGTAGTTTTTCGAACGTTGTTTTAAACGCGTAAAGAACGCAAAAAGAAATGTATTGGCTAATGTTTTATTATAAAAGTTATGATGAAAGAGCAAGACAAAATTCCAAAGGAATGTAAATAGCTGCTTTATTTCAGCATCAGACTGACATTTATTCTATTTTATTTTATAATGAATTTTGAGATCTCGTTTTGGGGACCTATCCCTCCTGCAAATCCGTCGTATTTTTTTAGCATTTCCATCCATTTCTACCTACTCAAATGTCATTGGGGCGAACAATTTTCAACTGATCTAATGAGAGATCGTCAAAACGCTATACAGACGTTCTGTGGTTGCTAGAAGATCGTCATGATTGCGTTCGGTATACGTCTAGCACGCTAGTAAAACGCATATGAAACGTCTTCATACGCTGTTACACGTTTTGTGAGCGTTGCAAACAAGTTATGGATAAGTTTTCATTGCCTTGTAGGTCGTTAGACTGACGTTATGACTGCTTCAAACAAGAGAATTTCTCCAATTTCTTTTGCGTTTGCCAACGTTCTTACAAAAATTGTGCGAACGTCGGCTTACGTTTTGCTAGAACGTTATAGTTTGACAGGGCTTTTAGATCCTATTGTTAGTTTGTGCTCTATCAGCTTTTACACATATTTTGCTTTATTGGTTTCCAAATGTTTTTGATCTGCACTGATGAGACATTAGACGTCGAAATGAGCATATACAGACACTAAATTCACATGCAGTTACTTCGGTATTTTGTTATTTATTCATGGCGGTGCTACCAAGTCAACGAAGTAACAAGTTAAATCTCTTACACAAATCAAATTTAATATACCAAATTAACAATGAAGGATATGGAATAATTACAGATAAGATAATGTATTTACAAATACATGATAAAACCAAGCAATGGAATAATGCTTTGTTTTTCTTCATCTTGAAGTCACCATGAGGTCTCCAACAATGGGCTTTACCCATACCTCATAGTAGTAGTTGATATGGGAAAAAAGCCGCGGTTTTCAAAAAACGTTTTTTGAAAACCGCGGCTTTTTTCCCATATCAACTACTATCTACGGGACTAACGAAAATAAGCAATTGTCCTCCATTCATGACAAATATGTCGTTGTTCCTGCAGATAAGGCCCCTAATAACATCATTTTCATTTGTAAAAATCATTACATCGATTGTTTAAAGAAAGAACTAGGCATTGGAAATACCCAGGGCAATCCAACATACACAGCTNCTATTTTTCAAAAATAGTATTCAATGAAAGTGTTAGTGTGGTTCTGTGTTTATCCTGTTCAATGTTAAAGCGTTACAATCATATTTTGATCACAAACAAAAACAAAAAATGATAAATAAAATAAAAAATAAATAAAACAGGAAAAAAAACTGTTCCAAATTAAAATTGCCAACAACCAAGATAAAATTACTACACCAGGCATTCGTAATTTGAATTAAGTTGTAGGATTTTCTATATGATAAATGCGCTAATTTGATTTAGATAAAAGATGTATAACTTGTTATGGCATTGACAATGTAAATGGGTGCAATGAAATACATGAACAATTGCAACAAAAATAAATATTGCATTTAAATTACTGCCCTTTACTTGCAATGTAAACAAACAGTACATCCTTTAAAACATACCTTTACCCCTTTTCCACTGTTATAATGGTATTAAGACTTTGGTCACTATTACATTTTCATAATCACATTAAGCCTTAAATATTCTGTTCAAAATAAAACGGGTGTTATTTCCTCTTAAGTAGTCTTAACCGTCGTTTTCCGATTAACATTGTTTGTTTAAAGAAAATTATACATAAATAGATTTTGACAATATTGATTTGTTTTACCATGTATTTGTAGAGACTTTGTCTCGTGTGCATTTACTACATATCCTTCATCACTCATCTTGGTAGAATATTTCAATTTCGTAAAATTGCTTGAAATTTTCTGTAAAGAATAAGTTATCATGACAGAAAAATTACATCATATTTTGATGTGTGTTATTACAGAAACGCATTGATGCCACCTGAAGAAAAAAAATCTCGTAATTACGAGATGATATCTCATAAAAATGTGATTATATATTATCTCATAATTATTATAAGATTATAATTAGATATTATAAGATTATGATCTCAAAATTTTGAGATATTATTTCATCTGAATGAAATATTATCTCATAATTATGAAATATTATTTCATAATTATGAGATCATTATCTCATAATTATGAGATAACTATCTCGTAATTATGAGATGTTATTTCATAATTATGAGATACTATTTCATCTGAATGAGATATTATCTCATAATTGTTATTCATAATTATTAGATAATTTCTCATAATTAGGAGATAACTATCTAATAATTAAGAAATAATTATCTCAATATTATGAGATAATTATTTCATTCAGATGACTTATAAACTCATAATTATGAGATACTATCTCATACGGATGATCGCAGCCAAAAATATTTTTTTCACATAAAATCAGCTCCAAAATATTTTTTTTAGAAAAAAACCATAGCCCCCCCTCCCTTTTCAAGTTAAACGGTCGGTCCCTAATCCTATCATTTACATAAACCCATTATGTTATAAAATGCACCAATAACAAAATACCGAAGTTGCTGTGAATTCAGTTTCTGCATATGGTCATTTCGACAAATTATGTTTCTTCAGTGGAGATCAAATCAAATCATTTGGATGTATATATATACGCTGACAGAGAACAAATTACCAATAGGATTTAAATAGAAAAGCCAAAATCAGCTAGGGACAGAGCTATGTAAGAGGGAGATACTCCTTAATTTTAAACCAAATTTTCTTAAACATATAAAACCAGTTTTCGGGTAGTCACCGAAGTACTGGCTACTGGATGGATGAATACCCGGGAAACATACAGTCCATCAGCAGAGGTATCTGCCCAGTGGTAATAATGGACAAAATACCGAAGTAACTGTCAATTTCTATATATTGTCTCTTCAAGTATCTCCCTCTTGCAAGGCTATGTCCTTAGCTGATTTTGCCTTTTTGTTCTCTTTAGTTTTCACATTAACAGTGATTTTGTAAGCCTTGTTTTACTACCTTATAAAGGCTGTTTCCCCTGGGACTTGTTCCCAAATGTGACCACAGCTACCTATTTTTCTTCCCAATTTTATTGACAAAATTCCCAAAAGGAGTGAGATCGCATATTAAATTCTTCCAAATCATTAAACTGCTCTGTTATTTGTAGTAAATAAATACTTTTTTACATGCATATTGCATTGTCCCTACAGTGAATCAAATCATGAAAAACCATTTCTGGTGATATGGTTTTACAGCATTTAATGCTTGAAGTTAATCTCCAAATTCATCGAAAATTGCGCTATATTTTCCCATTCAAAAAGGCACAGGCAGTTTTTAAAAAAGGCAACAAAATCACTGACATATCTTTTTTTGGTCTTCCAAAGATAAGATTTGACCTACACCGAAAAGACATAAATAACAAAATACCGTAGTTACTGTAAATTTATTTCTGCATATTTCCTTTTCGACAACTCATGTCACTGCAGTGCAGGTAAAAGCGAAACAAAAAAAAAAACATGCATTAAGGGAATATAACCAAGTTTTTAAACAAATTATGTTATTCAATTATTCCTATTTTCCCTGAAAAAAAATTAAAAAGATAAAAAAAAAATGATCCCCGTTTCACCTTCAGCATCGAAGTGCTGTGCTTAATGGGTTGGTGTAAAACTGATAGAGAACACAGAACAGATTTAAATTGAAATCCAAAATAAGCAACAACAAAAAAAACGTGCATTAAGGGAATATAACCAAGTTTTAAACAAATTATCTTATTCAATTATTCCTAGTTTCCCTGAAAAAAAATTAAAAAGATAAAATAAAAAATAAAAAAAATGATCCCCGTTTCACCTTCAGCATCGAAGTGCTGTGCTTAATGGGTTGGTGTAAAACTGGTGCATTAAGGGAATATAACCAAGTTTTAAACAAATTATCTTATTCAATTAGTCCTAGTTTCCCTGAAAAAAAAATTAAGTGCATATAAAATCAAAACATCGGAAATCCAGATTTCAAAAGTGTTAAAAGGTTGACAGAGAACACATTATCAAAGGATCTTAATTTCGAGCCAGAATCAGCTAAGGTCATTGCATGAAGGAGAATAACCATTATTTTTAAACATTTTTTTAATTAAGATATTGTAAAGTTCAAAATAGAAAACAAAAATAAATGGTCATTCTAGCCATCCGTAGGAACGAATGTAACATTTTAGGGACCGACCATTTAACTTGAAGGGGGGAGGGGGATATGGTTTTTCTTTCTAAAAAAATATTTTGGACGTGATTTTATGTGAAAAAAAATATTTTGGCTGCCAAAATGATGAAAAAAAATTCTGAAGGAGGCTTTCTGTC
>MJUU01028540.1:506-11287 GCA_002080025.1 Modiolus philippinarum
TCATTCCTGTAAAGTTTGGTTGAATTTGCTTCAGTAGTTTCAGAGGAGAAGATGAAAATGTGAAAAGTTTAACGGACGGACGACGGACGCCAAGTGATGGCAATAGCTCAAACTGACCCTTTGGGTCAGGTGAGCTAAAAAGCAGATTTTCTTCATTCCATATTATATCGATGCCCACAATACTTCAACTTTCTGTTATTGAACCTAAAATATATAACAAAAGGCAGATTTTCTTCATTCGATATTATATCGATGCCCCAAATACTTCAACTTTCTGTTATCTAACCTAAAATATACAAAAAAAGCAGATTTTCTTCATTCGATATTATATTAGTGTCCGCAATTCTTCAACTTTCTGTTATTTAACCTAAAATATATAACAAAAGGCAGAATTTCTTCATTCGATATTATATCGATGTCCGCAATCTTTCAACTTTCTGTAATTTCAACTAAAATATATCACAAAAGGCAGATTTTCTTCATTCGATATAATATCGATGCCAGCACTACTTCAAATTTCCGTTATTTAACCTAAAATATAATAAAAAAAGCAGATTTTCTTCATTGGATATTATATCGATGCCCGCAATACTTCAACATTCTGTTATTTAACCTAAAATATTTAACAAACGGCAGATTTTCTTCATTCGATATTATATGGATGCCCGCAATACTTCAACTTTCTGTTATTTAACCTAAAATATATAAGAAAAAGGCAGATTTTCTACATTCGATATTATATCGATGCCCCCAATACTTCAACTTTCTGTTATTTAACCTAAAATATATAAGTAAAAAGCAGATTTCCTTCATATGATATTATATCGATGCCGCAATACTTCAACTTTCTGTTATTTAATCTAAAATATATAAGAAAAAGCAGATTTTCTTCATTCCATATTATATTGATGCTCGCAATACTTCAACTTTCTGTTATTTAACCTAAAATATATAACAAAAGGCAGATTTTCTTCATTCGATATTACATCGATGCCCGCAATACTTCAACTTTTGTTATTCAACCTAACATATATAAGAAAAAGCAGATTTTCTTCATTCAATATTATATCGATGCCCGCAATACTTCAACTTTCTGTTATTTAACCTAACATATATAAGAAAAAGCGGATTTTCTTCATTCGATATTATATCGATGCCCGCAATACTTCAACTTTCTGTTATTTAACCTAAAATATATAAGAAAAAGCAGATTTTCTTCATTAGATATGATATCGATGCCCGCAATTCTTCAACTTTCTGTTATTTAACCTAAAATATTTAACAAACGGCAGATTTTCTTCATTCGATATTATATCGATGCCCGCAATACTTCAACTGTCTGTTATTTTACCTAAAATATATAACAAAAGGCAGATTTTCTTCATTCGATATTATATCGATGCTGGCAATACTTCAACTTTCTGTTATTTAACCTAACATATATAAGAAAAAGCAGATTTTCTTCATATGATATTATATCGATGCCGCAATACTTCAAATTTCTGTTATTTAATCTAAAATTTATAAGAAAAAGCAGATTTTCTTCATTCGATATTATATCGATGCTCGCAATACTTCAACTTTCTGTTATTTAACCTAAAATATATAAGAAAAAGCAGATTTTCTTCATTCGATATTATATCGATGCCCGCAATACTTCAACTTTTTGTTATTTAAGCTAAACCAGAGGCTCCCAGGAGCCTGTATCGCTCACCTGGCTTTCAGTTGCCACAATCAAGGTAACAATGTAAGTTATACAGTTGATCATCAGTTTCTCAAACTTTCGTAGGTCGAACACCACTTAAATCTTGAACTGTTTTTAAAGTCTGATCATGTTTTATTATATTTCTTTGTTGGGCTTTTTTGATAAAAAATGTTCTTGTTAAGGACCACTTTCGACACCAGTTTTGAAGTCGAGATGTCATTTTGTAAATGGCAGTCAACAAACAATTTTAAACATTGGCTTTGAAGTCGCAACATCAATATCTATTTGGAAATCAAATTTCTTTGAAATCGGACGATGTTGAATTTTCCCGCCTTTTTTGGAGGCCATTTTGAAAATGGTGGTCAACGAATAACTTTCAGCATCGGTTTTGAAGTTGCAACATCAATATCTACATGGAAACCACAAATTTCATTGAAATCGGAGAATGTTGAATTTTCCCGCCTTTTTGGCGGTCATTTTGAAAATGGCCATCAAGGAACAATTTTCAACACTGGTTTTGAACTCGCACCATCAAGATCTATTTGGAAACCAAATTTCATTGAAATCGGACAATGTTGAATTTTCCCGCCTTTTTTAGCGGCCATTTTGAAAATGGCGGTCAAGGAACAATTGTCAACATCAGTTTTGAAGTCGCCACAGCATGGCAAACATTTCATCAATTTACACTTAACCTTCATCTTCTATAGTTATGGAAATAATAGATGAAAAATACAAAAATTTAAAAAATAAGGTGAAAGAAGGGCAATAACCCCTACAAGGGTTTATGGATTTTCTTCAAAATTTCAGGGTGGGTAGATCTTGATATGCTGAACATTTTTGCAATTTACACTTGACCTCTATCAGTTACAGTTTTTGAAATAAAAATTAAAAATGCAAAAATTTTGAAAATTTCACAGAAAAAGGGCTATAACTCCCAGACGGGTTTTCAGATTTTCTTCAAAATTGCACAGGTGGTAGATCCAATCATGCTGATCATTTTTACTCCGTCAGATTTTTGATATCTGTAACGATTTCCGAGTAATTTGCAAAAAAAGCAATTTACCCCCATGTTCTATTTTTAGTAACAGCGGCCATGTTGTTTGGTCTACGGACATAAAAATCACAAACTTGAAAGCGTATACCCTGGTGATGATTCAAGCCAAGTTTGGCTAGTATTGGCCCAGTAGTTTAGAGGAGAAGATTTTTTAATAAAAGTTAACGGACGGACAGACGGACGGACGGACGACGGACGCCGAGTGATGGCAAAAGCTCACATGGCCTTTGGCCAGGTGAGCTAAATATATAAGAAAAAGCAGATTTTCTTCATTCGATATTATATCGATGCCCGCAATACTTCAACTTTCTGTTATTTAACCTTAAAATATATAACAAAAGGCAGATTTTCTTCATTTGATATTATATCTATGCCCGCAATACTTCAACTTTCTGTAATTTAACCTAAAATATATACCAAAAGGCAGATTTTCTTCATTCCATATTATATCGATGCCCGCAATACTTCAACTTTCTGTTATTTAACCTAAAATATATAAGAAAAAGCAGATTTTCTTCATTCGATATTATATCGATGCCCGCAATACTTCAACTTTCTGTTATTTAACCAAACATATATAAGAAAAGGCAGATATTCTTCATGAATAGTATATAAGCCCAAAACATGTGATGCTCTATCTGTTAATATGTTTATATGTTTTAAAGTTGTAAAAGTGTAGTTGTAAATATCTATATTATCTTTCAAAAAACAGAAATGAGGGGACGACCGGTTGATTTTCAGGGGCGTTTTGTAAATAGATAATTTAATCTTGGTCCCAGCTGGGACTTATATTAGTCTCAGGTCCCAGAGAAAAAAAATAAATATTTTAATCCTATTTGTCGTGGAAATAAATAATTTATTTGTTCGAAATTTTCATGAAAATAAATAATTTTTCTAGGCAAAGAAAACGGGGAAATATATCTATAAAATGTGGTCTTTTGAATGAAAGTAGAAAACGCACGTTAAACGATACACGCACTCGCTTTAAACGACGAATGCACACCAAGGACTTATTTAAATGATTATACGTCCTTGTGCACACGATGCACACGATGAGCGCTAATTTGGGAATGTTGAACGTTTACATTGCTGTAACATAAAAGCAGTCAGGGCTCTATGACAGGTCAGAGCAGTCAGGATTCTATGACTGGTTAGAGCGGTCAGGGCTCTATGACCAGAACAGGTCAGAGCAGTCAGGGCTCTACGACCAGAACAGGTCAAACAGTCAAGATTCTATGACCAGAACAGGTCAGAGCAGTCAGGGCTCTAGAACAGTTCTAAAGTTAACTTAGAGTAGCTTTTATGACTGCTCTATGACTGGTCAAAGTTAACTTGAAAACGGTCCTAAGTTAACTTAGAAGAGCTTTTATGACTGGTTCAAGTTAACTTGGCGAGAGGTTATGTCTGCACCGGGGTCTGCACCCTACTGTATGCCTTTTTTTTACTTACAATTTTGCAAAGCTAAGTGTGTGGACGCCAATTCTCCTACATATTTCTTCGGATTTCAAACAAACTTCACTGGATTAATTAGCATCATACCTCAATGTGCATATCGTCAGATTGATCGTCCAGTTTTTGTGGGAGTTATGCCCCTTTTTGACATAGAATTTTGATAAATTGAGTTTGTATTTTTACGCTTATTCTCCATCATCTTTTCATCGTGTTGCAAACAAACCTCGCAGGATTGTTGACCTTCATGCCTAGTTTTAATATTATCTTGCCGCATTGATGGGTCAATTTTTGTTGGAGTTATGCTCCATTTTTAACATAGAATTTTGATAAATAAAGATTTTGTGGACGCTATTTCTTCCACATCTTTCATTTGATTTCAACCAAACTTCACAGAATTGTTGACCCTCATACCTTTTTGTGCATATTGTCTTGCTGGATTGATCTGCCAGTTTTTGGAGGAGTTATACTCCTTTTTGTCATAGAAATTTGAATTTTAATTCTCTCACATCTTTCATTGAATTTCAAACAATATTATATTCAAATGCAATGGCAACATGTAAAGATACAAATCATGTCAAAAAAGATATGTATCGGTGGGAGACATTCGTTTTTGTATCAAAAACACACTTCTAGTATTTTAGTCAGGGGTCTTTTAAAATTACAAAAACAATTCACTGACTGTTTTGAAAATTTTATTGAATAATATCCTTTTGAAGAAGTTTTACACGTTGCGATATGTTAATTTAATGCTACAATAATAAAGCAATAAAGGTGAAAGGGACAACCGGGGCAACTAGTTTCCAATGGTATGTAAAAAGGGGAAAATGGAAAGTAGCCAGAAATGTAGCCTTCTATACCGCCCCGAGAGGCGGCTCTTTTATGAAACAAAAATTGAATGGATCGTTTTAATGCATGGAGCATGGCGTTTGTTTAAACAGTTAATGTACAATCGGTAAGGCTTTCTGTACCTTACCCAGCTATACATTTCCATTTCTTTCTGTTGTGCCTGTCAGCTCTTGGCGAAATTCCCCACACCGAGTTAAGTTGCAATGGGGATAATTACAGAATTACTGGGCAGAGTTGTCAAGAGCCGAAGTCCACGAGACAAAAAGACAGATTAGGTAGAAACCATCCGAAAAATGGTCATGACTTGGTACAGGCATTTCAAAAGTGTGATGGGTTACACCAGATTTTTGGCGCACCAAATCTCCCCTTCCATTGCAGTTGTGTTCAGCAGCAACTCAACAGCATTTTTTTGCTATTGAAAGGTAGCAGATTGTAAAAAGAAATAATCATCCCAGTATTAAGTGAAAAAGAATCTTGAATCAGAGTTTGGACCGAAACTAATTTTTTTTTTCCAAAAAGGACTAATATCTATCAAAGAAATTTTTTAATTATCGTATGAAACAGAATTTTATGAAGCCTTAAATAATAAGGTGGTCACAGAGATAACTATGTCTGATGAGAAAGTCTGTATAAACGTAACGAATCGGCTGTGAAACATACATTACGTTAGCAGGACAAGCTGGAATATTACTGTCCATGTTAGAGAATTTATTGATAATTTTGAAATTGAAATCGTCCCTTTTGCAATTTGAAATTTATAATGTATTGAGCCACTATCACCAACATAAAGAATTCTTTTTGGCTTGGTTTTGTTGTAAGCTTTTGGTTCGTTTTTGCATCAAAGTCAATCCTGGTTTGAATGTTTGTTATGTTCCACAAATGATTTGGCCTGTAGCACAATTGAAAGAGAATTAGTTGTCAAATGCAAGTTTTACATGAGATTTTTCATTGAAAGCAATGACAGATTAGCTGAAGTTTTCAATAGTACATATTATGTAGATAGCAGTGAACTAATTCTTGTAATCTTATTCAGCTTGAAACAGCTAACATTAACCGTAATTATTTTGTCATTTTATCACATATTAATTGAATAGATAAAAAAATTGAAGTAATTTTCCGTGTTTTCTAGATATCTTTTACTGATAATGAAACAATGCAAATGTAAGAGGATTGTTTAAGTACACCAAGTTGTTATATTTACAAGTGCAATTCATCTATAATCGTCGGCAAACGAATACCGAATTATCATAAACCAAAGAATAAACTGGAAAATTGGGCTTGAATGCCAAAAACAATAAAACATTTAGAACGTGGACCATACATTTGGCAAAATCATAGACATTTTTTAATTCATGAGACTCATTCAATCTAACACCATTGAAAGTGCAAAATCGAGAAATCTCAGACAGCCAGGGTAAGATTTCAAGTTTTATATCAATAAGTTAAACTTACCTGATATGTTTACTTTATCGATATCTTTCCGGTATTTGGTCATATCTCGCTCAAACGCTTAACTGACCTTAAAACTACCATCTATATCGGTGTCGGTCAAGCGCTTGAACCCCAGTCTTCTTTCCGGCGATTCCAAGCTGGTCATGTTTTTCGCTTTCTGGTAATCTTCACTTTAAGTGTTTTACGTTTAAAATACTTTCGAAGTTTTCCTCCAAATGGCAGAAGCCGTGTTGCACGGTTCTATTAGCGAGGAAGAAGTTATGGACGAAGGGACCAGTCGTCCCAGTTTGTCAACCGACGCTAACGAAGTATCAAATATGGCGGCACGTACTCGTTCTTCAAGTTCATCTTCTTCGAAAAAGACAAGACGTACTTCGAAAAAGAAAGATGAAATGGATGCTCTAGAGCAAAAATTGGAAAACAGACTTTCAACTTTTGATGCAAGGTTAGATAAGATTTTTGATTTTATGACCTCAAATATGTCTCGTATGCAAACTCCTGTCACTTCAGGTGAGCAGGTTATACAGGCTACAGTACATCAGGATAGCGGCTCTTCGGGAGTGCGCAGACCTTTAGTACAATTGCCTTGTGACAATAATCCTATAGACAGTGAAACAGAGGAAAATTGTCAGGCAGAACAGAAGTCATGTCTCTGGCTCCAGGTCGTTCAGAGATACAAGACATTGGATTGTATTCAGATGATGATATTTCTTCAGTGAGAAGTGACTCTGAAAACTATAAGACAGTTGCTAGATTTAGCAAATATTTGAAGTGTAATACTAACGAGAAGGAAAGTAAAGACACTACAAATGACAATTTAAAACTTTTATTTGGTGATGATGCCAAAACTAAGTCTGTCAAAAACTCAATTGGTTTAGTACTTGATGATAGTCAGATTGAAGTTTTATCTGGATCTTGGCATTGTGAGAATCCAGGTAGATTAACAGCTTACAATGAAGAGTACAAAGCTTGTTTTCCTATACACGATAGTACAGAGAAACATTTAGATGTTCCAAGTCTAGATAATTTTACTGCAGATTTACTTGTTAAAAACATGGATCCAAAGCTTTTACAGTAGCTAGTAAGAAAAAGACTATGTATTCACCGTTTTTAAAATCTGTTGAGAAACTTGCTTTTCAAGGACAAGCCGCAGCTAAAATGGACATTACAGCGACAGCCTACATACAACAAGCTCTTGGTTCATTATTCAAGACTTTGTCAGATAAAGATGTAAACTATGATAGAGCTTTACAACAAGTTAGAGACATCTTTGCAATGTCTACAAAAGCAGTTGACCAAGTGGCACGTACAGGTGCTTTTCACTATTTGATAAGACGAAAGGCCGTCATTGAAGACAAAGGCCTTAACGATATCAAAGAACTTAAAACTCCATTGCTCTCTTTACCTTTATCAAGTAGTGGCGTTTTTGGAGACAAGTTTGAGCAAACTCTCAAGGATAGAATAGAGAAAGACAAACAACTCAAAGAACTACTGCCAGAGTTGAATATAGAAAACAAAAATTTCCCTGTTAAAAGGAAAAATACTGGTTTCAATGATTGGACAAGTAAACGTCCCAAAGTTAACAACAATGCTAACACCTGGTAACCAACACCTGGTAACAATCGTTCTGTACAGAGAACAAGTACCGTATCCAGAACTGATAAAAGTGATAAAACAGAAAAGGGCAATTCTGGTAATTTTCGTGCCTCATACAACAACCAGTCAAAGTTTCAGCAGAAAAAATGACTATATGAAGGTAAGCTATATAAAAGCGTGTTGTCCGGAGATACCTGTTGGGGTCGTCTGATTTATTTTCTAGAAAATTGGGAAAAAATAACCGACGATTAGTGGGTTCTTTCCATAGTGAAAGACGGCTACAAGTTAGAATTTCTAGAAATTCCAAAAAAATACAGGAGTAAAATACACTTCTGTACCTGCAAAAAATCAGGATATTATAGATACAGAAATAAAAGATCTTTTACAAAAAGGTGCTGTAGAGTCTGGTCCTCACAACGATAGTCAAAACGGTTTTTACAGCTTATTATTTCTGGTCCCAGAGAAAACGGGAGACTTGAGACCAGTAATCAATTTAAAACCCCTCAACAAGTATCTCCGAAAACAACACTTCAAAATGGATTCTCTGTCAACACATAACATACTTAGGAGCACTATTTCATTTAGATCAGGGAATAATGTTACCAACTCCAGAAAGAGTAACATAATTATTATCAGCAGTAAATGATATGATGAAACAACAATGTCATGCATCAGCACAAGATTTCTTACATTTTCTGGGAATAATGTCATCTTGTATAGAAATAATTCCCAGGTTACACATGAGGCCCATTCAGATTCATCTTCTCAAGTTTTGGAGACCTGTTTCACAGAATTTGGTTTTCAAAGTCCCAATTACTCTTCAGCTAAAATGCCATTTGAAATGGTGGTTAGATTTTGCCAACATTACAAAGGGCAGATCTGTACAACATTGGGAAACCCAAGTCAGCATAACAACATATGCTTCAACGTCTGTGGGTTGGGGTGGTCACATGGGGACTCGGATAGCACAGGGAGTGTGGACAGAAACCGAGAAAAAAATACACATAAACTGCTTAGAGATGGAAGCAGTGTTACGAACATTCAAGTTTTTCTTGCCTCACCTGAAAGGGAAGAATGTTCTAATTCGCTGCGACAATTCAACAGTCGTTCAGTATATAAACAAACAGGGAGGGACCAAGTCTGTACCCCTTTGTCTGAAAACTTGGGAGTTGTGGAATCTTGTAATAGATCACCAAATACAACTAAAAGCAGCACACTTTGCAGGCAAATCAAATATACTAGCAGACCTACTATCAAGAACCAAAATCAGACACACAGAATGGTCTCTAGAAAAAACAATTGTACAGCAAATATTTCTGAAACTAGGAACACCGACGATAGATCTGTTTGCATCAGTTCACAATCGATAAACTCAAATATTTTGTTCATGGTACCCGAGCGATCAAGCATATGCTCTGGATGCCCTATCAATACCATTGCAGAACCTATTCGGGTATGCCTACCCTCCAATATGCCTAATTTCAAAAATTCTTCAACACATGTCTCAATACAAGTGTCAAATTATACTAGTCGTTCCACATTGACCAAGAAGGCACTGGTATCCAGACCTGCTAAAACTGCTATTAAATTACCCCCTGAAACTTCCGGTTCTAAACAATCTTCTGCATCAGCCAAACACAGAGATTTATCATCCCAACCCAGAAATATTCAATCTAACTGTATGGCCTCTACCAACAGAGTTTTCAAAAAGAGAGGCTTTTCTATAATTACAAAGGGCAGTAGAAAACTATTATCAGCCTCATGAAGATCGGGAACCCAAAAAGGTTATTCTGGCAAATTCAAAAGATTCAGTAGCTGGTGTAGTGAAAGGGAAATTGATCCCTATTCTGCCTCTTTAACAGACACAGCAGATTTTTTAACAAGTCTGTATACCAGTGGCCTTCAATACAGAACTATAGCAGGTTACAGGTCCATTCTATCTACAGTTTTACCTCCGATAGAAAAAATTCCTGTAGGACAACATCCATACATTATTCGCCTGTTAAAAGGTGTTTTTAGCTCTAGACCACCTAAGGTGAACTGTTGCCAGAATGGGACCTATTAAAAGTTTTAGATATGTTAGAAAAAAGTCCGTTTGAACCTATGAAAACTTCAATTTTAAAATATGTTACTTGGAAAACAATTTTCTTAATTGCCATTACTACTTTCAGACGCTGTAGTGACCTCCAACCTCTTCGAATAGGTGATGGTAATATTTCAGTTCTACATACAGGTGAATTTTTTATTAGACATGGATTATCAAAGCAGGATCGTCCTGGACATATTGGTTCCAAAATCTTTGTACCTGGTTTTAAGGACAACAAATTATTGGACCCAAAACGAGCGCTTATGTATTATCTAAAAATGACAGATAATTTTCGCAGTGTTGATCGAAGCAATAGCAAGCTATTTTTATCTTTGAACAATCCTCACAATCCAGTTTCATGTCAAACAATTTCCAATTGGATTGTAAGTACTTTACAGTTATCATACAAAGACAAGAAAAAATGTGTGAAAGCTCATTTAACTAGAGCTATTGGTCCCTCATGGGCCCTTTTTAAAAGGATCGTCTATGAAAGCGATAATGGAAGCAGCAGACTGGAGTAGAGAGTCCACTTTCATAAAGTTTTATTTGAGAACCTAGTTTTCTATCAAATAAGTAAAAAAAAAAAAAAA
>MJUU01028540.1:19442-64144 GCA_002080025.1 Modiolus philippinarum
TTTCCCATAGGGTCCAATGTTAAAACTATGTTCCCCGCTGGCGGCCATCTTGGATTAGGTGCGGACATGCCGGATACAATTTTTAAAAGGGGACCACCCAAGGACTATTGTGACCAAGTTTGGTTCCAATTGGCCAAGTGGTTTCAGAGGAGAAGATCTTTGCATGAAAAGTTTACGCCGGACGGACGGACGACGGACGCCGGACGCCAAGTGATGGCAAAAGCTCACCCTGGCATAGCCAGGTGAGCTAAAAAGGCATTATTGGAAAACAAAAGGCGTAGTGCACATTTACAATATGTAATTAAGCTACAGCATAAGTTTCATGAAATTCCGATCAGCGGTTTAGGAGGAGTAATGTGTTATGCCGGATGTTATGGTTATGGTTTATTCAGTAATTTTATTATCCCGATTAATGTAACATGTAATTTGTCTTTTGATTTCGGATTAATGTTTCTGGACATTGATAAAATGTAGGTAATTTAATTCAACTGTCACCTCTGATCAATGTCATATTATTTGTTCTGACTTAAGTGCTAATTATATTTGAAATATCTTTAAACTTTCCTTGTTAAAATCTCCTTTGGCAATATGTTATGTAATCGAAATTGTTTTATATACTAAAAAAAATATGTAAAAGAAGTTTTTAGGTCAGGGCTTGTTTCGAGGTTGACGTATTCGACTCGAGAATAAAACTGTGAAAATCTTAGAAGTTTTATTCAACATTTAGATTTATGATATTGTGGATATTGGACACTAAGTTCTTGAACTAGAATACATATACGTACACTCAAAATCACATGAAATTCCGGCATTATAAATGGATACCAGCTTTTGGGTACAAAAAGACGGACGGACACCATGAACACTATAAACCTCCCGCAAAGCGGGGGATATAATAACATAAAACTAATCTGAAGTATAATGATACGTGGTCAATTGACATTGGCCGTGTGTCAATGTTTAAATTGATGTATTATTCATCAAATTCCCTGGAATAGTTCTAAAGGTGGAAGAATACAAAGTTTATCTTTAGATTCAAAAGGTCCGTTTTCATATATATTATATGTTCCAAGCTCTGATTGGTTGAATTGGTGGTTTGACACCTTAAAATGATTGTGATCCGGATTTAAATACTTTTGAAACTCTATCTTATATTAGTTTATTAAATGATGATGTGTTTGGTAAACCTGAAATGTTTTTTACAAAAAATCTAAATATAAAGATATTTTTACCAATGGGTATGACAAAGTTGATCTATCATACACGAAGAACTCACATGAAATCACAGTACAAAACACAGAAAATAACAGTACTACTTGTATTTTTACCATGCGAAATCACAGTGCCGTTGAAAAAGTACCCGACTCAACATTTCGTTCCAAATCTATGACCAAACATATCGATATCGATATTAAATAATGCATTAGGACAGATAAATGGATTTTATAAAGAGTTTCATTCATGGTTTAAAACATCATAAGTATTTTATGTGTTTTTTGGGAGGAAACATTTACACGTTTTAGTTTACGCTCCATTTTTAAAGAAGTAATATGAAAAATCATTTTACATAAAAATAGTGACTTCTAAATTTTTCATAATTTTGTTTTGAAATGTTCATTAAAGTAATGTATTTACTTGTTAGGCGGTAATTAATTCCGCAAACTTTCAAAAACCGTGTAATTATACACCAGTATTTAAAGTTAAAAATAACCTGGTGCACAAAAAGCGAAATAACAGTACCACATTTCATAGAGGACCAACATGACATAGTCTAATATTGGCCTTTTTCTGCTTTGGAGCGTTATGATTTACTATAAGAAGAACGTCCAGTTTGTTTAAAGATGGCGGGCGTATGCAAATTAGCAACATTGGCTAAATATTGCTATATACAAAGACAGGTTATTATCAAGTATTCTGGACGAGTGAGCACAATCTACTCAATAAAATAGTGAAAAACTCAATGTCGCCCAGTTTTGTTTACATTTTATTCCATAGAGATGCATAGGAATATAATATATTCAATAGCTGTTATGTAAATGTATGTAAATTCTTAAACCGTCGTAGTTTTGTTCTCAGCTATATTTGATATTACTGATTATTCGGATTTCGTTTTGTTTTATGCATTTCAAACATTTTCTGAAATTATGGATTTCCTATGTTCGGGTTCTAGTGCTGCTGATGAAGAATTAAATTCCGAAATGGCCATACAGCTCATTAAAATTATTGCAGTCGGAGTTAACATATTTGTTATGGTCTCTTGTTCCTTCACTCCACATCCTTTCGTACAATATAGGAAGAATGAGCGAAATTACTTGAAAAAAAACCTTTAAGGGTTATTACTCAGAAAAACGGAAACAGGTAACAAAATACCGAAGTTATTGTGAATTTAGTTTCTGCATATGCGCATTTCGATAACTTATGTCTCTTCAGTGCACAACAGATAAAGACATTTAGAGAATCCTTGAATTACAAAATTATGGCTGCGGCATTTGCATTTACCAACATAAAGAGATATTCTTACAGTATAAACATTGTAAAGTCTATGGGCTGAAATCATTTTACATCGTGATTGTGAAAGGGTTGTGAAATGATCATGTATCGAGATCACAAAATGTACTTACTAGGCAATTTGTTTCCCCTCAGTGAATAAGAAATGGAAGATCGAAGGCATAACGGTTAATTAGAGTGAATAAATAACTCTAAGAAACATAAGAGTTACAAGCAAGTAGTGAAATGTCTATTGCTGCAATGTGGATTTAATGTCGTGTATCAAGTAACAGCCAATTTTTACTATTTCCTTTCGTATTTTCTAAAATAAAAACTATCTGTGCTATCCTATTAACCACATAATAACCTTTAGCATTTGCTATATTATAATTCTGTTGTTTCTAGCATTTTTATTTTGTTGAAAGCAGGTCATTCAATAACCATATATATAAGTTATGTTTAATCAATGAAGATGGCCATTATAACAAGATGCTTTTAATTACAGTTTTATTGCAAATAACATTTTAAGACCGATACATAAAAGATTTACAGTTCATATTTTGGAACCTGTAAAACTAAGGTAAGTAGTGTGGAGACTTGCTTAGGGTCTTCGTGATGGTCTCAGTTGTGCAAATCCGTGGAAAGTTCAGCTTAATGTTAAAGGTTTTGCTAACGCTTGTAATTTTACACATCAGAGAAAGTATTTTCTTTTATATTCACAAATAAATGTTTCCTTTTTTGGAGCTTTGTAATGCAATATGACTTGTTTATATGACTTTTTTTGGAGCTTTGTAATGCAATATGACTTGTTTATATGACTATATGAAACAAAAACTTGTTCACCTCGAGGCATTATGGTCCGATTCTTGGATTGAAACCACCAACTGATGGTGTGAACACCATGGGAAACTTATGTTTTGACCTTACAATTTCTATTTTTTTTTCTTTTTACCGATATTTCTGCAAAATTCGTTCTTGTATATTGCCATTTCAGTAAATAAGTGTTCCGAAGTAGACGAGCACATATATATTCAGAAAGGTAATGTTTAATTGTCTCCAAAAATGTGGCACACATGTATTCCTTGTAATATTTTGCTTTCTATTTATGTTAGTATTTGGGTTGCAAATGCACTTTACAGGATATGATATCTAAGTATCATCAAAGATTAATTGCAGGCTGGAAAGTAGAAACCCATACCCAAAACTGCTGCTGGTGAGAGTTACTCCTTGAAACACATGTACAGCATAACAGAAGTTAAGTGTTTTTCATGAAACTTGTGTCTTTTAGATCATGAAGGAATTTTACAGGTGATGATAGTACAAATGATATCAGATCAAATTGAAAAAATATGAAGTAATTATCAACTTCACTTCATAAAAAATAACGCACCACTTTTTCCCGTCGTCCAGCTTTTGAAATTATTAAACTACTTATTTCATATGTTTTGTATTGAATTTTAATGATCGATAACAAACAAGCAGATGTTTAGTAGAACAAATTTCATAATGAGGCAATCGCAACAATTAGTATGGTGAGTGTACGAAAACCAGAAAAATCAAAGAATGCTAAATGTAAAATGTTCTTGTTGTACAGTTAATTGTTTAGAGTTACCAGAACTGGAATTCATATGCATGCTTACGTTTAAGTGCACAAATGGGTAAATTTTCAATGTTTTTCGTCATTTTTGCATTGTGTTTTAGTAAACAAGAGGCTCTCAAGAGCTTGTATCGCTCACTTGGGCCACGGCTGACATATGCAGTTAAAATAATCCCAATGTTTTCAGGGCATTATTTTCAAATTTGTTAGTAGACATTGATGTTATATTATCTTAAGTTAACTATGTTCCAGACTGGCAGCTATTTTTAATGGCGTGCAGTTCCACTATCACCTTTCTTGAACGGGACCATCTAAGGACCATTGATTCTAAAATTGATAGGGTCAAATGTTAAAACTATGATCCTTGCTTGCGGCCGTCTTGGAAATAGCCCGGATCTGAAAAAAAAAACCTTTTTGCAGGGAGTATCTAAGGACTTTCGTGGCCAAGTTTGGTTTCAATTGGCTAAGCAGTTTCAAAGAAGAAGATCTTTGATTGTATTTTACCATAGGGTCCAATGTTAAAACTATGACCCCCGCTGGCGGCCAGAAAATATAGTGCGGATCTTGAAAACAACTTTTTCGCAAGGGACCATTTAAAGACTATTGTGGCCAAGTTTGGTTTCAATTGGCCAAGTAATTTCAGAGGAGAAGATCTTTGAAAGTGTTTTCCCATAGGGTCCAATGTTAAAACTATGATCCACGCTTGCGGCCATCTTGGATATAGCACATATCTGAAAAACAACTTTTTTGCAGGGGACCATCTTAGGACTACTGTGGCCAAGTTTGGTTCCAATTGGCCCCGTGGTTTCAGAGAAGATATTTGAATGAAAAATTTACGCCGGACGGACGGACGGACGCAGAGTGATGACATAAGCCAGGTGAGCTAAAAAAGGGTGTTTTGAGAAACAAAAAATGAGAATTAAAAAGTCTTTTTTTTATAATTTTGTCAACAAACACAATGTATAAATTCAAACATGTTCGAACAAGTATTTCAAAATATTTGTTTTTGTATTTTAAAATGCACGGAAACACACGTACATATGTAAGTGGTGCGTTTCTTTTAATTTTCCGCACATTTAAATACAAGGCGAATTTCATCAAATATTGGGCAGCATAGAACAATCGAACTGCACTGCCATGTTCTCTTTTGAAGTTACAACAAGGCCTTTGACAAAACACACGGGTATTCATAACTTATTATTTGCGTGTTGTCCTTTTAGACCATGTTCATATTAAGTGTTTCTTTATTATTTTGTTTCGATTTGTGATAAAAACAAAATTTCATGTTTATTTTTTTTAGGTTTTTTAAATTGGATCCGTGTTGTTCATCTTGAATAGTATGTTTTCCTGATTTTTTTCTTTTCTGTGCTGGGCTTGTGTGAAGTCTTCGTTTCTTCTTTCCGATGTTGCCATTGTCTTTGGATTATTCTTTCTAGACTGATGGTTCGGTTCTCACCTACTTTGAAATATTAATTATCAATAGATGTCTACATGTCTTCAGAAAAGATTTTGAACTTACTGACAAATAACTTTTTTTTAATTTCAGTAAAATGTAATCCTCAGATCTGGATCGACTCTTTTGTTTTACTTTTTGGAAGGCTCAAACTATCAACAATATGTGAACCCTATTTTATTTATTAACGGTGATTCTTGGGATCAAATTTAAGTGATCCTCAGATGTGGATCAACTCTGTTGCTATACTTTTTAAACCGTTCTAGAATCTACATGTCCTTTTCCTCATTTTTAGTGCTTTAGTTTTGTGACGTTCTTGTTCTTTTTTGTTTATTTGTTTTGTCTTTGTCATTCTGTCTCAATTCGTGTTGCTGTGAATTGCCGTGAATTTGGATTTATGATTTTTGAATTTCCCCTTTCCTTGTTCTTGCTTCGGTATTCGTTTGCCGACGTATTTTCGTATGTAGCTCATTGACGACCTTGTATATCGAAAGAAGTTTTGGTTTTGCTCTTAAAAAGGAAACAAAATTTCATCTACAAATAAGTTAAATAAAATAACAAATTTAATGGAAATAAAAAGATTCACGAAGCTGTTTCCCTAGGAAACTGAGCGAAAAGTAATATATGATTATGATATACCAAACAGCTAGTAGATAATTTAAATCTAACAAAAGTAGTAAGGGATCAAGGACAGATCTTTGGTGTTATTTTGCTTTTATTACATTTTGTTCAATACATCCATTAAAGATACGGTCAATGATCTAATCCATGTGGTCACCAGAGATTAAACATTATTAAGGAAGAATGCCAGAATGTCAAACCTCGAATTTGAAATGTACATTGAATTGGTTGTTGTTCAATTTCAATGTCAACAATATTTCAGCTCTATCGAAGTTAGGACTGTAAAAGAAAGTAAGAAAATAGATTATATAAGAGGGGAAATAGTAAAATTACCGAACAGAATTGTCAAGAGCCAAAGTCCAAAATGACAAACCAGGTGGAGACCATCGGAAAATTGTAGACCACAATTGTCCTGTTTTGGTACAGGGATCTCAAAAGAAATCATTTGTTAAACCGGTTTTAAGGCTCCGAAAACCTCCCCTTGCATTGTGGTAGTGCAGTTATAGACAGTAAAAGAAATGATCATCCGAGTATTTAGTTTAAAAAAATCTGGATCCAGAGTTCGAACCGAAACTGTGAAACATACACACCGTAAGCAGGCAAAGTTGGAATATAACTCTCCATTTGTCCATTTTAGGGAAATCGAAAGAGAGTGAGAACCGAATAATCCAAGGACTATTATAAATTAAAATCGTCCCTTTTGTCGTAAATTTAGCACTGAGTGAACCATTTACCCCCAATTCGAGATGTAAGTCAAAATAAGATGTAGATCAAGTGGTTTCCGTCGTTTCCTTTGCCTCTGGAGGATATATCAATGGGATCCATTTAGGATATCGAGTAAATGCTGATGAGAAAAAGTCGTTACTAATACATGTTAGAACCAAGCAAAGGAACAACATTATTATTATTCTTCATTTTTAAGTCACCATGAGGCCTACAAAAAAGAGTTGCGCACTAGTTTGGGTGGAATTCTTTTCTTAATGTCGATCAACGCTACATCCATGTCTTTTCTGGTCATGAATGCGGGTTGTCAACAAACATAAATAAAACTGGCAAAGTGTACTTACAATCACCGTCATCCGTTGCCCAACAAAAGCACTACTGTCTTGACAGCATAGAGAAGCAATTTAAATTTGCACAAATAAAACCAAAGGGAATGGGATGGGTGTAAATAACAAAATACAGAAGTTACTGTATTTATGAATAACAAAATACAGAAGTTACTGTATTTATGAATAACTAAATACCGAAGTTACTGTAGTTATGAATAACTAAATACCGAAGTTACTGTATTTATGAATAACTCAATACCGAAGTTACTGTAGATTTACTTTCAAGCAGGTGACCATTTCAAAATTTATGTCACTCCAGTGCAGATCAACCCATACATCAAAACATTTGGAAAACTATTTTATCGAAAGATATATAATAGCTGATAGCGAACAAAAAATCAATACGATCTTAATAAAAAGCCAAATTCAGCTAAGGACAGAGCTTTGAAAGGGTTTTAGGCAAACATTTCAAAACATAAGATATTGCGAGTTAAAAAAATGTGGTAGGTGAGAGTACAGTTTCAGCTGTTGAGTCTCGATTTTTTATATACTTTCCTGTGAAAGAAATTGTTATAAACTGTTCAAAGTTTGCAGGAACGAATAATTACCCTGCTCATGTGCATGTTTTAAGTATGTTACTAAGAACTGTTTCTTAAATTTTAAGTTTCAAGGCACAATATACACCACGTTTTGTAATGTTCATCATTCGCTTTACCTTTTTTTTCATGAAAATCATTAAGCCTAACTGACAAAATGCATTTCTAGGCCGTCTTTGACTTATTCTGAAGTATGAGCAAAGATCATTGTTTAAGGCCAAATGGTGACTTCAAGATGAAGAACAACTATAAAAGCTTTGCTCATTGCTTGGAATTACTATTTATTTGTAGATGCTTATCTCGCGTACATTTATTCCACATCCTTTCATTTTTGATTGTGTACTTGATCACATAGGTTGTTCTGACAAATTTGATATGGCATTCACCAATCACTGGTCATTGTCCATGTAGTGTCTGTCATTTGTCTAGCGATTTTATCAACAAAGGTAAATTACTGTCTCAAAAACTTATGCACCAGGACTATGTAACATTTGTCCCAATCTTTGTTGAAGCTCTGTTGCAATTGTAACTACAAAAGTTTTACTATCATAACCATGAGAGATTTTCTTCATTTTATTTATCCAGAAGAGCTTACTTGAAATTAAGGACACTACAGACACTTCCACATCGGCCTCATTACTTTACCTTCAACTTGAAATTGACAACAGAGGTACATTATAAACTAGGCTGTATGACAAACGCGATGACTTCACTTTTCAATAGTCAACTTCCCTTTTCTTTGTAGCAACAATCCAAACGCACCAGCATATGGAGTTTACATCTCGCAACTCATTCGCTTCTCAAGGGCTTGCGGTCTTTACAGTGGTACTTCCTTGATAGAGATCAGTTGCTTACAAATAACTACTTAAGCAAGGGTACGTTACCAAAAACTTAAAGCCATCACTACAGAAGTTTTACGGTCTACATTACGATCTTGGGGATCGCTATGGGATATCTGTTGATGGCAACAGATCATTCCCTCTACAACTAAAGTTTGTTTTTCCTCTATAGGATTTGACTTTACTACCGGGGTTGTCATGTTCAAGATGGCGGATGTCTTATAAGAAGCAGGTGCTTACTCTACTGGTACACCTGATCTCACCCATGGTTGTTATTGGGTCCGTGTTGTGCGTCTGTATGTGTGTCTTCGTTTTTCTTTTTGTCCCGTACTCAAGTGATGTCCTTGTTTCTTAGTGGATTGTTCATTCTTTTGACTGACGGTTCGGTTCTCGCTTACTTGACAGATCGTTACAGTGTTTCTATTTCACAAATGAGAATTCACACTTTTGTGTAGATCCAGAGTTTATTACCGAAATGACAAACACTGACTATGGCAAAACCGGACTATTCATCCACAGTTTGATATATGCCACGCGTGGAGCAGATACCGTTTTTGTATAGATTCACAGCAGTAGTGCTTTATAGTATTGTGGCGTTCTAAATCTTTTTTGTATATTTCATTTGTCATATCGCCAGATCGCTCTTGTGTTAAATCAGAATCCTTGTTTTTGGAATTTTGATTAGAGAATTTTCATCCATTTTCCCTTTTTGTTTCGGTATTCGTTTTTCGATGTATTCAGGAACTGTGAGATTCTTCACATGTTGTACACGAAAAGGACATATAACTGCATTGAAGTATAGTTGTTATACTATATTTGCTCCTTTGAATTATATTGTTCTCATCATCATCTAATCGAACTGCAAATCGAGATCAGGGTTGAGTGTTTTTAATAAACCCACGCAAATGGTTGCGTTTTTGTAATCAGAAATATGGATTGAAGTCTGAATCCGCTGCATGATGAAAAAAGTTTTTATTTTTCTTAAACGCTTAACCTCCTTTTTGATATATATGTTTTAATGTTCATAATCAGTGTATTTATATTTGAACTATTCTAATTTCTGCAAATGAAATATTTTGTTGAACTGTCACCATTCCCGTCTTTGGTGCTATTTCATCAATATCCCGTATTTCGTTTTTGGAATTCCCACCATTTCCATCCTCAGTATTATAAGATATGATTACAGATTTTAAAGTTAATCGTTTTTTTGTCTGTGCTGATATTCATTTTCCTTGGGGGGAATATTTAAAACAATTTATTATCTGTGTGATTAGCTTTGACATAACAATTCTGTTCTGTCCATTAATGCGTTAAAATGATGGAATCATTTATGTGGGAAACAGGACATTGCTATATATCGAATCTGTTATTTGGTGAAAAGATAACCCATTTAGAAAGGAACTAATTGGGGTTTAAATTACACGAGTTAGACATTGAGCATAATGCTATATTATTTGGTCATATCTTTCCGTTGACATTTCAGCTTTTCACTTGAATTGGATTCCATTTGATATCAGCAGACGTACCAACAATTTCCGGTTAACGAGAGGCCAATGATTTAAGGTAAGGCGCTATTTGTTTTTATGGCTATTGCTTCTCTATCAATTACTACGCAGGATTTCAAATAAAAATTTATTTCTAGGAAGTAAACATAAATTGTGTTGTAATAAACACATTTTGCCATGTGTCATTTTTATTTGAATAACACAATATATAGGAGGAATTTTTTTCTGATACGACTATATTATATCTAATATTGTATTTCGTAAGTACACAGGAACAATTTCACGTCTTTTTTCGGTATAAATAATGCAGAAATGTTATTTTTTTAAATCCTATAAGTATGTCACCATACTGACCGTAAATAATGCCATGAATCCACATCAGATCCTGTTGGGTTGATGTGATGTATTTGAGCTTGCATGTGCAACCGGAAGTGAGCGTTAATTTTCGAATTGCCAGGATTTTAACCTTCATTCATAACTCATAGACTATTCAGAAATTATTAAATTTTGGTAATGTCCTTTGATTTCAAATTGTGCCATGATATGGCCGCTATAAAAGGGTATATGGGAACGAATGTGGGTGGTAACAAATGTCAAGAACTAAAGTCTGAAAGAGAAAAAGACAGAGCAGGTGAAAATTTTCAGAAAAATTATAGATCGCAATGGTCCTGACTTCGTACAGGCATTTCAAAAGAAATGGTGGTATATGGTAGCATAGGCAATGGGTTTTACCTTCTTTGATGAGAAAATAAAATGTTATACTGGTTTCTTTTAATGACATTTAGTTCGTTTCACCTACATCTTTTTTAATGTACGGTTGTATTTACCCTTTTTTATACATTGAATGCGTTTTGGTTCATAAGTTTTTGTTATGATTTTTTCCATATGATAATGAATTGTAGGTTATTCATATAGCACAGTCCATTATTGTCAGGACACAAAACAATCAAATCTAGAAGTATGGCCATTGAACCGTATGAATTTTGTTCTTATGTTTGGTCATTAAAAGATATATTCAAGTGTTATCGAAAAACGTGAGGTAGGCTCTCATGTACGTGTACATATAGATTACACCACAAGATCCCGTTCATTACCATATTTTATCCACTAGAGATAGTTAAATTTTAAAATTTTAATTGCGAGGCTTGCCGAGCATTTTAAAATTTTTAAATTTAACTATCGAGAGTGGATAAAATATGGTAATAATCGGGATAAAGTGGTGTAATCTTTTTCTCTGATGATCAATGATAAACACCGAGAACTGTATCCCGAATAGACTTGGCGGGAAATAGCACGGGGCTTTATTCAACATACGTTGAATAAAGAAAAGTTATCCAACGGGTCAAAACCGGTTTAAACTTGACATATCATTAGAGAAATTATAATAATGAATTTAGTTTATACCACTATTACAAGTTTTCCAACATATAAGCAGTCAATGAAATAAAAGGGACAACAGGAAACATCTACAATGGCCGAAAATTAAAATAACATGCCATAATCTGCCATGAAACTATACAGAAAAAACACAAAAAGACGAAAGACCAACGTAAACAACAATAGGAATTCGGGACAACCAGGCACTAGCAAAAGCCAGCGGTAGGGTTGAATCGGTTTATGGCTGCCCAAACCTTCCCTTTATCTGTCCCGTTTCCCTATAGTATAATAAACATACGAATAAAACCCAATACAGGTAGACCACTAACTCCATGACCATAATCACCATAATCTTCAAAGGAGAGAAAATGACAATACGTGATTTTGAAAGATGGGTCAAGGAGTGCGCGACGCTAATCTGTCGGCTAGCTCGAGGAGCCTAGTCTGCTGGTAAAAGCCTACCGCACTACGGAAGAAAAATCAAACTCAAAACTTCCCGAAGCATTTGGTCAAGAATCATCATATATTTCAATAGACATCTGCAGTATCAGTGAGACGCCAGTATGTATGTAAAATTTTCAGTTCACTAGATCTCAAAGCTAATTTAAAGAATTAATATCCCCTATTACGTAAAAAATGTAAATTACGTCCCAGCTTTTCTGGATTTTTAATCAGTTTCTGGCATCTTTTAACAACAACGAGGATTAGAAATGCCCTTAGTAATAAGCTCTTTGCGAGTAACGCCATATTTAGATATTAAATATTCATATCTGTTATAAAACTTCTTAGAGGTATTCGACAACTTATGAAATCTGAAACGCTAGTGTAAAAGTTTGGTCGTGATAGTAAGGTTACGTTCATTAAAATCGTCAAGAGTAGAACAAACCCGTGTGAATTGTACTAGTTGAGAAATGTACACCACGTACGAGCCGTCAAGAAAAAGGGAAATCAGTAGTAGTAAAAGCAAAATCATCCCTTATATCATATATTTTAGTTTTTATTTTACCAGAGTCAATAATGATGGCTAGATCCAGAAAAGGGCAGTATCTGGAATCCTTGTTAGCTTTTTCAAATTTCAGTTCTCGTGGGTAAATGATGTCTATATCATCTAAAACTTGGGATTGTCAATAGTAAGGATATCGTCGATATACCTGCTGTTATCATTGAAAAATAGAAATAAGTTTATCACTGTTTTGTATGGTTCCGTTTTGAAGTTTTTTCATGAAGTCTCGTTCGTAACAGACCAGAAAAAGATCTGCAATGAGAGGTGCACAATTTGTACCCATGTGGATACCTATGACCTGTTTATAAATAGTGTTGACAAAACGAACAAAAATTATTTCTAGCAAAAGACTGAGTGCATTAATCATATGCCACTGCTGGTGGACTGTTAGTCCCCGAGGGTATTCCCCAGCCCAGTAGTCAGTACTTCGGTGCTGACCCGAAAGCCGAGTATATTTTGAACCTTACAATATCTAAATTTTGTAAATTTTGTTGAAACTAAGGAGTATCTCCCTCATGCAAAGCTCTGTCCTTAGCTGATTTTGGCTTTCTATTTAGATCATATTTGATTATTTGTTGTCTATCAGTTTTAAAATATCTTTGACTTTACGGTCTTCCAAACATTTAGATTTTATCTGCACTGATGAGACATGAGTTGTCGAAATGCGTATATGCAGAATCAAAATTCACAGCAACTTCGGTATTTAGTTATCATTACATAACCAGGAACAATAATTGTTACATGTTAAATTAGAGAAGAATCCTTGCTTTTTGTTAGAAAAAATGAACTGCAGACTAGAAAATTTAAAAGACCATTTAATAAGTTGTCCCAATTTGGATTTAATCAACTTATGTGGAAGCGTAGTATAGAGTGTGGAAAAATCATAACTGTCGATTGGTGAAACTGGTCTTTGAATAAATTGCAGTTTATATAAAACTTCAATTGAATTTTTTACACACCAAAAGTAATTATCACCGGAATTTTTATAATTTTTTTTCACAGTATTTAATAACCATCTCCTTTACACAAGTAAGTGAACTAATTAAAAGGATGGATGAATTATCGTAGAACACTTACTAGTTGCCGAAATAAAACGATGTTTGAAGGCAGTTTTGTGAAGCTTAGGCATCCAGTACATGGTAGGCAAAGTTTTATCTTTAGGTGATCCTTCACTTTTGACTTAATTCTATTTACAGACAGCTAAGGAGGTGACTCAGTTAAATTATCTTCATACAAATCTATTCTGTTGGTGACCTTTGCTATAATTTTATCTTTTGAACATGTCTGTAAATAGCATTTTGTGCCTTGATCTATCTAAGTCAGTTTAAAGTCTTGAAAGTTGCCTATCGAGTTGAATCCTGAAAAAGCACATAACTTTAAAACAAAATATCTATTGCCCAATATTTACTAAGACAATAGTTCAAAATAAATTATCCCGCGATATATTAAGGAAGAGTAGGTACGAAAGGAATGTTCCTATAGGTTGAACGTTTTGCTTGATATCATATTTTACGTTGGTTATAAGACATTTTCTATTTAGGTAAGAGTTCTATAAGATATTGTATAACTGGAAATTGAAATAACCTTGACCTGTAATTAAGGAAAGATGAGGCCAAATTGATGTTTAACAATTTTCTAAAAGCAAATACCAATCTATGTTTTAACTTCCAGCGGGCAAAAACGAAATTCTTTCCGGCACGACAGCACTATTATTACTGGATACACAAATTGTATAAATAATGTATATACTACCACAGAAGTCTTGGTTATCTACTAAAACACTCAGCAACTTTTATTAGCCTGCAGAGCAACTCTAGTTTAATATAGATAATCTTACACCATTAAAAGTACACGACTTATAAATCTCGGCACCAGAAGTCAAGATTGATATTATTTTCTGATGTACCTCTGCAAAGTAAGAGAATAATACCAATCATAGGCAAAGGTGTATCAGATTCCAAAGTTTTGTATTCCTGACGAACTTGTATTTTGTCCCACCTTTACAAAAAAGAACAATTTCCGCATCACAAATCCGATGTTTTTTTGGTAACTTTGGTGCTAGTGGTGTCATTATATATTTTCTTTTGTTGAGTGTTTCTTATCTCACCCTGAAATGGATGAACGATAAAGGAATATGAACAAAGTTCGTTGTTGAATGCCTCATTGAGACTTCAAGATGAAGAGCAACAATAAATCCGTTGTTCCATTGCTTGATCTTACGTTTAATTCATAGAGATTTAATATGTATCCGTTCATTGTTGATATATAGTAAATCACTATATTATAAAGAATAGGAACAATAACGAGTTTTGTGTTCACCATCTTTAATTGACAATGAGGACGACAATAAAAGCAAAACCTCATACATCATGAAGTTCAAGACGGCCCCTAACACCTTTGGGCATGGGTACAGGGCCGTGAAAAAATTAAAATATTCAAAATTATAGTTTGATTTTTAGAAAATAAGAACCCCGAATTAATAAATTTTGATAGTAAACTTCCCTTTAATTTTTGTACCAACATTCCAACAGCACCGGCATATTGAGATTACATCAAAGTCCTTCGTTTCCAAAGAGCCTGTGATCGATACAGTGACGTCCTTTATAAAGCCCGGGTGCTCACAAACAGGCTACTAATACAAGGGTATGTTACCCATAAATTTGAAGTTATCGCTGCAGAAATTTAACGGTCGACATCATGATCTAGTGGATAACTATCGAGGAGCTGTGTCCAGATCTTTCCCTTTTAAAACTTAAGATGGGTCTTATAAGAAGCAGTTGATACTTACCCTTCCGGTGCACCTGATCAAGCGCATGTTTTTATTGGATCGATGTTGCCCATCTTTGTATGAGCGTCTTCATTTTTCTTTTCTGTGGCGTACTCATGTTATGTCTTTGTTTCTTTGTTTTTCCGATGTTGCTGTTGTCCTTGTATGATTCATTTTAGACTGACGATTCGGTTCTGACTTACTTTACTGTAAATTGTTATCCTGCATATGGCCAACTGGACAAGTTATATCTCTTCAGTGCACATTAAATTCTTACCATTTGAAAGCCACAAACTCTCAACAAAATACTAGTATTAAAATTTTAAAATTGTTTGAACAATAATAGGTCAACAATGGCGATTGTATATTCACAGGAGCTTTGTGAAACTCTACATAACATTTTCTCTAAGGTACCCTTTTAACCAATACGTGTTTCAATACACGTACATTAAAATCCGTGATGAAATTTTAAATTGAAATTTTGTTTTGAATATTTTACGAAAGGATATGGAGTAGATGAGTCTGTTTTGGTACCTTAACTTTTCCTAATTATGGAAATTAGCTACCAACTCGACCACTAACGATATACGCCAATAACATATAATAAGAAACAAACTACTGTATCATGCTAACATTATATTCCAACATTTGTGTTTTGTTTGACCGATATTAGATGAAGACGAATGATTTCAATTTGTTACAAATGTACTCTGCAACGATAATGTGCATCATTTTGACAGTGATAAAGTACTTGATATCATTGATTGCATCCAACTGCATTTATAATGTAGTTAATGTGAACTATCTGTATTGTGGTTATAACTCAAAATTTGTCAAATCGAAAGATATTTATAAAATGCATTTACTGATTATCTAATATGAAATATTTGTGTTTGGTTATAACAAAACTGATTGAATAGGGTTAAAAACAAAATTGAATTTGAAATATCTTTGTGTCAATGGAAGGAAAAATGTTGAATAAGCACCCATTTCATTCAAATAATTTTCTACTTAAATATTAAAATCCTCGGGCCATCTTCGGCTCTTTATTTGCCATTTTAACTTTTTTATAATAAAATAAAATCAACAAGTAATTTAGAATGGAAAACAAGCACTTGTTTGACGATATCACAATTGCAATTTAGTTAGTCATGGGTACAACGTTTTGCCTTTGTGTTCCAATTTGACCACACAAAGTGTCGATCTATTTCCTTGTTTTGTATTCTCATCCGAGGAGTGTGTGGAAAGAGCGCGTAATATTTCTTATTAAAAATAGATATTGCATGTAAAACGTGCGTCATATGTCTAAATGCAAATATATTCCAAAATATACAAATCTGAATAAACGGTGTACATTTCTCAACTAGTACGATTCGCACATGTTTGGTCTACCCTTGACGATTTTAATGAACGTAACCTTACTATCACAGCCAAACTTTTACACTAGGGTTACAGATTTCATAAGTTGTTGAATATCTTTAAGAAGTTTTATAACAGATATGAATATTTAATGTCTAAATAAGGCGTACTCGCAAACAGCTTATTACTAAGGGCATTTCTAATACTCGTTTTTACGGTAATGTTGTTAAAAAATGCCAGGAACTGATTAATAATCCAGAAAAGCTGGGTCGTAACTTACATTCTTTAAGTAATACGGGATATTGACGAGATACTCTGCTTGCATCCGTTAAATTAGCTTTGCGATCTAGTGACCTGAAAATTTTAAATACATACTGGCCTCTTACTGATACTGCCGATATCTACTGAAATATATGATAATTCTTGACCAAATCCTGTGGGAAGTTTTGAGTTTGATTTTTCTTCCGTCTTGCGGCAGTGTTTTACCAGCAGACTAGGCTCCTTTAGCTAGCCGGCAGTTAAGCGGCGAGCACGCCTTGATCCATCTTTCAAAATTACGTATTGTCGTATTCTCTCCTTTCAAGATTGTGGTCATGTAGTTAGTAGTCTACCTGTATTGGGTTTTATTCGTATGTTTACTAAACTATAGGGAAACTGGACAGATAAAGGGGAGGTTTGGGTATCCATCAACCGGTTTAACCCTACCGCTGGCTTTTGCTAGTGCCGGTACCAAGTCCGGCTGTCCCGAGTTCCTATCGTTGTTTACGTTTGTCTAATGTGTGTTTTTCCTGTGTAATTCCCCAGCGGGTTGGCAACAACGGCAGTAGAATACCGAAGGAACAAAGGGGTGAAATTCACAAAAATCGAAGTCCAAAGACAGGGCAAAAACGAGAACACATAAAACAATGACGTTAGACACAAAAACAATGACGCCAGACAGACACAAAGCACAGAACCAGAAACCACAACATTCAGAACAAAGGCACTCACAGTGTGAACTCCAGTGAAACTGAGAGTGACATCAGGTGCTCCGGAAGGGTAAGCATGTCCTGCTCTGTTAACAGCACCCGTCACACTGTAAGTGATTCAATCCGGGAAAATGTCAAAGTCGGTAGTCAAATCCGGGAAGACGTGAATCTAGCTGAAAATGTCCACTTTCATTTGGGATACTGACACGTCATATCTTTGTAATTATAATTTTCAGCCATTGTAAGTGTTTCGTGTTGTCATTTTTATTTCATTGACTGTTATAAATCTAGCAAAATTATGCTAGGCTATCTTATTGATGATGACAACCGTCTAATATCATGAGTGCAGTATATTTTCTAACTTGACGCAATATATCGGTAAACATATGAGGGTATTGCTCAGCATAGTCCTCTTCCAGTTATATATGCCAATAATTCCAAAATTTTGTAAGCATCAAAGGGGTTGACTGAAAGTGTTCACGTGTCACAATTATTGGACCAGAACTGAACTTCGCCTGTGTCTAATAAAGGTAGAAGTAGAAAAGTATCTGCAGCAGTTTGGAAAGGAAAGGCCCATACCTCCACCAAAAATAACTGAAATTGAACGTAATTCAAAACTATAACTTATTAAGATAGACTCACATACAAAATATTAAATGAATACCTGCAACCGTTTTAGGAATTTCAAAGGCTCTTGACTTAATCTCACACCAAAATATCAGAACCAAACTCTAGTTTGATATATAACTTATGACAGTACACTCAGATAATAAATATCAGTTGAACATGTGCAAAGGTTTATGTAAAAGGTCTGGCAGGGGTCTAGTACTCCGTTTAAACAGTAACCGTAACTACACTCAAACATCATTTGTAACTCATTATATTTAAGTCACATGTGAAATATTAGATTGATTTTTTCAGTAGTTTAGAAAAAAAGAACGGAAAACTTTTCTTTAACAAGGCTCATAAGTCTGTCAGTGGAAAGGAACCAAACTCAGCTTGATCTCTAATGTGTAGTGGTAAATTGACATAACAAATATCATATGAATATCTGTAAGGTATTGGGAAGAAAAACTGCAAAAAGCTGACGTGAAGATTGGGCAAAAACATTAAGTCTCATTTTGCTTCCTCTGGTTTTCGACTATAATAATGTAGAACCAATCCAACTGAAATCTAACAAGCACTATTCTGATATTTGTGTAGGAACACAACAAATAATTTCAAACTGAAGCAAGATAAATATATATAGAATATATCCTATTAAAGTTAAGCACTAAAGCTAATATCTCTGAAAGCATGCATCGCAAACAGTTTTATTCATGCAACATAAATCTGGAATAAAAATACGAAAATATACCGAAAATCAAATGAGATAGTCTTTATAAATACCTTACCATACCGCTGGCTTTTGCTAGTGCTGGTAGTTTTAGACGAACATGTATTTACACTTTGGTCCGCCATTGCTTTTTATTTCCCACAGGTTCCCGCAATTTTTACATCACAGAAGAAAACTATGACGTCATAATTCAAATCTTGATTGTTTCGTGACTTGAAAAGGTTTTTCGGAGACAAATTTGAGGTCATTCGGAGATTACATTTGTAAATACCGAGTGTGAAATCGTGTATTCCGGCCGTCCCGAGCTTCTATGGTTGTTCACTTTTATCTTTTGTCTGTCTTTTATTTATTTTTTCTTGTGGAGTTCCTTAGTAGATTGTAACTGTACTTTTCAGCCATTGCAGTTGTTTCATGTTATCTTTTTTTATTTAAGGGTAAAACAAAGCAGTGATTCAAAGCTTAAATTATTGTTCTTTATCTTGATGTCACTATAAGGCTTAAGGCTTTCAACAATTAGCTTTGTTTATATTTTTGTACTTGTACCTCATAGTAACTTCAAAACGGCCCGTAGCACATTGTTCAGTGGAATAGTTGTAAGATATCGAACAATTCTACATCCATGCTTATTCTTACCCTAGCAAACATAAAATTAACTGGCAAAGCACTGGAGTACTGACTACAGGGTTGGTGAATGCCCTCGGGGACTAACAGTCCACCAGCAGAGGCATCAGCCCAGTGGTAAATAATAACAAAATACCGAAGTTACTGTAAATTTAATTTCCGCATATGCGCATTTCGACAACTTATGTTTTAAAAATCATGATATGTGGGCACAATAAACAGGTGGTCAGAGTAACATTTAGGAACCTTTCTGATGGAAATACAGAAGCAACATATGCTACTATTCATATTTATTTTGAACATGTTTAATCTGGAAGCAAAATATTAAACACTCTGACACCCTGTACATCTTCAGTGCATCCTTGCATGAAAAGTGATTTACTTTAATCAAAAGTCTGTTGCGATATCTTCATGAGAAATGACAAAATATTTCTTCTTTACTAAAACTTAACTTATCTATTGGCAAGTTTCACGTTCTTTTTTTCAAAAATCCACAAAACTACATTCCTTCTGTGCGTAACGGTCAATACGTAATATATTTCTCGATATAATCATCGCTGTTAAAGTGATTGTGGGATGATTGATATCACATTTTGTAGCATTTTAAAATTAAACCGCATATCTGGCGAAATGCAAGAAGTAATCTTATCTATTCTCTGCTCTTCGTTTTCATAATTCATCGGGTATCAAATACGTATGAATTACAGTTGCAGATGAGAAATAAATTGTAGTAATGTAAAAATAATGATCACTTAATGTCAAAATATGCTAAAGGTCGAGTCAGGTCTTGCCATAATCAGGTTCCCCCAAGCTGTAAAGACAATTCAATCATTATGGTTAATATATATTCGTTTATATGCACCTTGAAGTTATAGTCTATAAAGTAATTATATAAATAATGATAGAATAGAGATCTGTCTTCAACATCGTTATACAAATGATGTACTTTTGTTGAATATATCTTGATCCTTGAGTTTCTTAGAATGAAAAAGAATGAAACCGTTCACAAACGCAAGTCCATGTTCGCCCTTATAAGCTTTGCTTCTCCAAAATTCCCCTCGTTTGTTCAAATTTAAAAGTATCTCTTATAAAGTAATTCATCGAATTTATTTCTTTCATAAACGTCGTGCTCGAGATCATCACGTTCACGGAATGGCGCAACATATTTTATGACGTTCCCGTCTAAATCGGAAGCACACGCATTTCCGGTTAAGTAATTCTATGCGTCTTAACAATACTATCTAATTTGTTATTGAACGGAATTTTCTAGTGAAGATGAATATTTGTTCTTAATGACAGGATTGTTTTTTACATATTTTTGAAGATAACTCTTTTCTAGTTCTATTGAAGTCGCTCGTCAGACCGACAGAAATATTGTGTTACCCTACATCTTGCAGTAATGGTTATGACGTTCTAGACTTAAAGCTACGAAATGAAATAGGATGCGAATATAAGAATTGTTTACAACATTATATTTGTGATAAAATGTTAGTTCATACGATTGAAATACATCTTACGTACAAACCGTAAGAATGAATGGACCTGTACGTCCTAACTATCACATCAGTAGTAATTCAGTATAGTATCCTGTATCAAAATTTCACATCGAAAAAAGAGGTATACATATGCCAACAGTTTAACGGCGAGCACTCCTTGACTCATCTTTCTAAATTACGCTTTGCCTTATTTTTTCCTTCTTAAGATTGTGGTCTTAGAGTTAGTAGTCTACCTGTATTTGGTCATATGGAAATGGGATAGAGAAAGGGGAGGTTTGGGTACCCATAAACCGTTCTAACCTTACTGCTAGCTCTTCTTGCTAGTGCCTGTACCAAGTCCGGCTATCCCGAGTTCCTATCGTTGTCTGCGTTTGTCATTTGTCTTTTTGTTGTTTTTCTTGTGCGGTGTCCTGGTGGATTGTTGCATGTGATTATGGTTTTCGGCCATTGTGGGTGTTTCCTGTTATCTTTGCTATATTAAAATTGAAATGTTTTGCCTTTAAACTGACCGGTGGAACAAGCATACTTTTATAAGAATGTCGATTCTACATTTGTATTTCAATCAATAAGATAAAACTCTACAATTATAATAGAAAGATGTAGAATCTGCCCTGACCCAAATGATTTTTTTTTATTATTTTATCTTCTTTCGGTTTCTGTTCCTTTGACATACATGTAAACACTGGTATTCTGTTCTTCATATAAAGATTGGGAATGTAATCGTCTCCTTGCGTCACCATTTATTCAAGAAGGTTTGATTAGATCTGCACTGAACTCAGATTTTAGTTACTTCTGCACATCTAAATTTACGGGAAAGGCATTTAAAATCCCATTGATTTTAGTCTTTTTCGGGCAACGGTTTAAGCGATTGGAAGAATACTTTGCCGGTAAATTCTATTTTATTGACCTTCTGGCATCCATGAGTAATAAGTAGCACGGGTGTTGCATTTATTTTAAACTCTGTTTCACTTCCCTAAGATAATTGATTTTGCGTTCTCCTAACTGCATTGCTGTATATTTCGGCTCAAAATTTTGCACGACTATGTAAAAATACCGTAGACTTCTAAATTCTGTAATTACCTTTTAAAAAGTCATATACTTTTGAGGAAAAACAACTTTTTAAAAATCTCTATTATGTTTAAATGGAAAATATTAACCGCGCGATTGTCATTGAGAATGGACTAATCTGACATGGGTAGTGTCATCTTTTACCTGTCGACAGGTGATCGACAGGTGATCCAGTATTAACCCAATGTATATTGCCTATCGATTAAATTTACCTGCCATAGAGAAATCTAACACTTAGAATTTTTAACCTGTCTTACAAAAACAAGGAAAATTCACATGTACACAGCGCTATTTACACGTCTTTACTCGTAACAGTGTCATTTTCAGTTACGTATGGTCATTCTTGATCTACATGCAAATCTTCAGAGAAATTAATGTTCAAATAAAGCAGAAATTGTAAAATTTCCATGAAACATACTTTCGCAATGAATTCCACTGTAATTTGTGCCCGATACCGCATTAGTATGAGCAAGACTCATTGTGGTGGGCCTCATGATGACTTTAAGATGAAGAACAACAGTAAAATTGCTGTCTCATAGATTGGTTTAAACCATGTATTTATGATTTATGGCATAAACCAATATATTTGTCCAGTTTGGAGGACTTGTTTTTCAACAGACCGTCGGAATTCCAATAGACACAAACTGTGCACCTCTTCTAGCCGACCTGTTTCTTCACTCTTATGAGGCTGAATTCATTGAAGGGCCTCTTCAAAATAAAGACAAAAAACTGGCCCAGTCCTATAATTTCAGCTTCCGTTATACAGATGATATTTTATCACTAAACAACCCTCGCTTTGGTGATTTTCTTCATCTTATTTATCCAAAAGAGCTTGAAATTAAGGATACTACAGATACTACCATATCGGCCTCGTTCCTTGACCTTCATCTTGAAATTGACAACAGAGGTACATTACAAACTAGGCTGTATGACAAAAGCGATGACTTCACTTTTCAAATAGTCAACTTCCCTTTTCTTTGTAGCAACATTCCAAAAGCACCAGCATATGGAGTTTACATCTCACAACTCATTCGCTACTCAAGAACTTGTGGTCGTTACAGTGACTTCCTTGATCGAGCTCAGTTGCTTTCAAATAAACTACTAAAGCAAGGGTACGTTACCAAAACTTAAGGGTACGTTACCAAAACTTAAGGGTACGTTACCAAAAACTTAAACGCATCACTTCAGAAGTTTTACGGTCGACATCACGATCTTGTAGATCGCTATGGGCTATCTGTTTCCCAGATGACAACAGATTTTTCCTCTACAACTAAGTTTGTTTTTCCTCTATCGGATTTGACTTTACTACCGGAGATGACATGTTCAACACGGCGGGTGTCTTATAAGAAGCAGGAGATGCTTACTCTACCGGTAGACCTGATCTCACCCATGGTTTTTATTGGGTCCGTGTTGTTCATCTGTATGTGTGACTTCACTTTCTTTTTTGTCCCGTCCTCAAGGGGTGTCCTTGTTTCTTAGTGTTTCCGATGTTGCCATTGTCCATGGATTGTTCGTTCTTTTGACTGACGGTTCGGTTCTCATTTACTTTGTAAAGACGGTGACTCATGTTAATTTACTCTATGTCCTTTTATTGTTTTTCTTAAGATTTCAATACGTCTTTTCTGCAATATTTAAACATTTCCCTGAGCTAGAGATGTATTTTCTCACATTTGAGACAAGCCAGTACCTATTTTTAGCCGTTTGAGATATCCTTGTCTCAACACAAAGGTGAAAAAAGAATTTCACGCGAGGAAATACATTATGACGTTATCGACGTCAAAGTAAGTTGCTTAGACATGGCAGACGTCAACTATAGTCTGGTTGTACAGAAACTTGTGTTTTGTTTATAACTGTGAGAAAAACAATCAAACACCATTGAAAATGCAAGATCAAGAAATCTCAGACACCCTCGGGTAAGGTTTCAATGGTTGTCTGACTCGGCAAGGCTCATAAGAGAAATATTGAAATCTTACCCTTGGGTGTCTGAGATTTCTTGATCTTGCACTTTCAATGGTGTTAGATTGTATTATTCTCTATATATCAGTTATGGTTAACTTGCTATTTAAAGAATTATACTATGATCATATGTAGCAAGTTTGTCAGTTTTTTTTGTAGTTACCAAATGTTATTCTGATCACCTATTTATAGTGTCCAGAACTCACTCTTTTATTCTGATCACCTATTTATAGTGTCCAAAACTCACTCTGTTATTCTGATCACCTATTTATAGTATCCAGAACTCACTCTTTTATTCTGATCACCTATTTATAGTGTCCAGAACTCACTCTTTTATTCTGATCACCTATTTATAGTGTCCAGAACTCACTCTTACTCTGCCAAATTTCTTGCAATTGACTGGATGAGTGCTCTATGGTTATTAATATGTTGTGATTGTCCTGTATTAGTCTTTCTCGGGCAACGGATGACAGCGATTGTAAAAACACTTTTCCAGTTCATTAAATGTTTGTTGACAATCCTACATACATAGGTAATAAATACTTTGATTTAGCTTGTACCACATTTAGCAATGAATTCCTCCTTTACTGGTAATAGGGGCAGTCCTGAACACACCATGAGGTATAAGCAAAACTCATTGTTGAAGGTCTCGTGGTAACTTAAAGATGAAGAGCATTAAAAACATTTTCCCATTTTCGTTGTCACCTAGTATTCGTAGAGACTTTGTCTAATGCCAACGTAATCCACAACCTTTCGTTGTTTTTCATTTATAAATGAAGTTGTAGTGCTTTTTTTAATATTTTCATATTGCATCTTCTCAGTCCAAAAAAGTAATCTCTTTCGATTCCTGTAGAAAACAATATCAATCAATATCTAATACTTTTTATTCATTAAAGAAAGGTACGAAAGTTCTTCTTCTTGTTAATCTGCAGATGGCTTCAATCACATAAACAAATAACAGGAAGTCAGTAAATGATGATGATCGGAAATGAGAAAGTATTTTTTTTTATTTCGAAAATACTTTTGTTTCTATTGAAATAATGCCGTATAAGCATTATACAAGAATACGAATTGTCTTTAACATTAACTGCGTGAGAGCGAAAAAAAAAAAGAAGTGGATTTATGAGACGACAAATATAGAAATTCCTGTGAATATGGCAATAGATTTGTTTGGTACATTTTTAATACATGGTTTGAATTTTGTGAAAAAAAGATAATTTTACTTACTAAATTTTATATTTATAAAGTTAAGTGATGGAAGGGTTAACTTAAATGTCTTAAAGAAAACTTAAACTTTGGAGAAATATGTTTCCTTTGGACACCTTAGCCCAGACGATTATATAGGGAACAATACATGACAAAATCCGTATCACATGCCGTATCATCCCGAGTTACCAATATCAGCACGAGGGCCTCTGGCCCTAGGGCTGATATTAGTCGAGGGATTATACGGCATGTGATACGGATTTTGCCATGTATTATACAGTTTATCATATATTTAAACAGAGGACTACTAATCCGAAAATACTGTCAAAAATTGAAATCGGTAAGAGAAAATGCATGTATTTTGTGAAGAGGAAAAATTTCAAAATGGGCGGAAAGGACTAGAAGTTTTGGACTAAATCTAACATGTAAAGGAAAAAAGTTTGCTAGATTTTTTTACTGATCCTCACAAAACAATTTCACTCCAAACAAAGATCCTCACAAAACAATTTCAACACAAACAAATCTTTGTTATCCTCCCCCCAAAAAAAATTAACCCCGAAATTTTTTTTTTAATAAAAAAAAGTAAAGTTGAAAAAAAAATCGAAAAAGGCTATTTGATAAAGGGCAAGCCATGCGATAAAGGTTATGCGATAAGGGTAGCCATGCGATAAAGGGTATGCGATAAAGGATATGACGTCATAGTGTGAATACGGAATGAACATCATGCGCTGTACCACATATTCAAAATGTCTGTATTTATTACTAAACATATGATAAATAAACTAATATACTGAATGCTTAATGTACATTATGTCTGAAAATTATGATAATAATTTTTTTTTATGCAACATCAAAAAGACATAAACAAATATCAGTACTGTTTTAGTATTGAACTGTAGCTAAATCGCTTTAACTCCAATAAAATTTGTGACAATGTTATTTTTTATATGATTAGGTCACTTTTTTTCTACTAATCTAAGTCAGCTTTAATTGTTGTTGTCAACAACAAAAGTGGCGAGAAAATAAGAATCTGTATACATCGACGACGTCATAGGTCGGAGGGGGTGTTAATTTTAACTTTAACACCCGTTGCTATGATTAACACATGTTGCTAAGGATGGGACTGGCTAATGAAACGTTAGTGAAAATTAAACGGATAACGTAAGAAATTTGCATAATGTATAATAATGTAAAATACTGGAACCCCTGGTGGAAAATCCTAGACCAGATAAATGGTAGATGTCGTAAACATACCTTTTGAATATTTTTTTCTAACTTCCTGTTCATATTAGATCCTTTTATTAACATAATTTCAACTGTAGTGGGCTAAAGTGATATATTTTAAGCATGTTTTTCTTATCACATTCTATCTCTCTGTAATTCTATTGTCTTGTTTGTTGATGTACATGTCATTGTATTGTTTTTATATGTGTTGTAAATATGAAGTTATTCATTAAAAAAAAAACAGAAGCGATACTGAATCATCAGAAGATATCTTCTTGTAGCGTTTGAACAAGGTCGTATTTTTTAACTGTATCAAATATTACTTTTGATCAAATGATAAAATTTATTTCATCCAATCCATGTATTACCATTACAAACCCCAAAACGGAGGAATATACAGATACAACTGAGAAAATAATGTTGTTATGCGAAGTGATAACGTTTTCTCGATCTTCATGACTACTTTGTCAAATCCTGGCTTATTCTTATTTTCACTTTTTGGAATTCAGTCTTCAAAACCTCTTAAGTTTACTGAAAGCGATGTGCATAGTTAAAATGAATTGTGCCCATTAAAAACAAAAATCACTAATATGAAATTATCGTCGTGCACTCTACATCATCATTCCAATTTCCATTAATAAACAGACAACATCAAGCTGTGTTTAGAAATAACAACACTATGTGATGTCTCTCATATATGTAATTATATTGCAATTATATTAGTTCTATATTATTTTGTTAAATTTGCTATAGGCTCTATAAGACAAATATTGATTGCATTCAATGCAGTAACAACAAAGCATCTTTAACTAAAGACTTGATGCGCTTCTGTGTATGTGTGTTTGTGAAACAGAGATTTAACCCTACCGAGAGCTTTTGATAGTGCCGGTACCAGTCCAGAGTTCCTTTCGTTATTCACATTTGTCTCCTGTCTTTTGTGTTTTGTGGTGCCGTTCGTTTTTGGATTGTGGCATGTGATTGTAATTTTCGGCCATTGTAGTTGTTTACTGTTATCTTTTGTCTGTTATAATGTAATTACATCTCCCTCTCTCACATATGTATTTAAAAAGTTCAATACGATTAAACCTATGCAATGGAGACTATTATTGCACAAAACAGATTCCAAAGACCAGTGCCTATGACATCTAGCAATTAAACACAATACTCATTATATTTCTAATCTGTATGGTAAATGTCTTTGCTGTCTTACTAGGTAATTTACATGAAAAATTTTCGTATAAACATATTTTACTCTTTGGTTTACAAACCAATTAAAGGTGAAAAAAAGTAATAATTTTGACAGACTTTCAAAATTACACTTATTCTATTGTAATATGCATATAAGTCAACCCCATACTAGTGTTGCTGATAAATGTCGATATGTTCCGAGTTTCCGACATAGTTTTAGTTTAATCCAAGTCTTTACTTTTTTTTAATCAAGTACCTACCAAGATGTCACTTCTGTGATTGTGAGATCAAGAATGAAAGTTGAGTTTCTAAATTCATTCCGTTTTAAATGAATCACAAAAACAAAAGTTTGAGTGTTTTTTTCCCAAAAATTATAATAGTCGGAAATTAAGAGTTCGATTATCATCCACAAATGATAAGATGAATATTGCATATTATGTAGATTAATTGATTTATTAGTTGGAGTTTAACGTCCAGTGAGCAATATTTCAGTTAAATAGTCATGCAAACAATTAAAAAAATATAAGAAAAAAAAGAAACAAAAGCTTCAAGCGACAACCGGGGCAATGAGTTTAGATTGCCACTGGAAAAAGGGAAGAAATGGGTAGGGACAGGACATTTAGCCTTTTATGCGACACAAAATAGTCTGATCTCCTTAGAAAACATGGAAGGGGAAGGGGTCTTAAAACTGCATGAAGCATGGCATTTCTCCACACAGCTACAATGCTTCGCGGTCAGGCTTTCCCCCTATTCACCATCTGGGGCCGCCGGTAGAATTATAGCGGGAGACTCTGGAAACCGATTCAGGTGCCAGGAATATCTTGTGGAAAAAAATCAATGATCGAATAGAATTAATAGCAGTGTAGCTCAGGTTTTACAATATATTTTTTCAAGTATAATTAAGGAGTAGTTTTAACTCTTAAGGCGTTAGCCTGATAGGTATAACTGATTTATACAATGACCCTTTGGGCCAAGTAAAATTAAGTTTGAGTAATTCAAAGGAGGGATTTTTCAGGATTTGACAATATATTAAGAAAAAGCAGAAATAAAGTAGGTTACTTATCTTTTCTTGACTTTTTAGAAATTTTTATTAATGGCTCAGTGTGGTAGAACATTGTCGCAAAATGTATTGATAGGCCATTGTGCTTATTTTTGAGTTACAAGCGTTTCAAAGTTTGACAGGAAACCGAACCCCGCTAGATTCTCCATTTATTTTGTAACAAGTCTTCTTTGTGTGTATTAAATCAAATTTTGAACAAAAAAAATCAGGGTCAATGTGCAAATAAATTGGTAAAATCACGGAAGTTCGAAAATCTGACACTAAGTCATAAGCGTAATGATTTACCCACCTTAATGCACGACATCCTCGTATAAGTACGAAGTCCGGCTACCCCGAGTTCCTACCGCTGTCTTTGTTTGTCTTTTGTTATTTTATTGTTTTTCATATGCAGGTCCCTAGATTAAACATATTTATAAGAATTAGACACAAGTTATCACAACTTAACACAGTCCTTTCCTTACATAGAATACACATATTAATTATTTTTGACGACAGCAAAACATAACCGAAAAGTTGCAATTCAAAAGAGAAAGAGTAAAAAAGAGATGTTTGAACTGAAGGTGTATACACAAAAGAAAAATAAAGGTATAAAGTAAAAAGACTTTGAGAAAAGTAATGGAATGAAATGAGATTAAAAACTGACCAAGACACTCAGAAATGTTTGATTGTTTTATAAATAATCGAAACCCTTTCGAAAATAAACGAATTCTGTTCACATGTATAATTATCATTTCCAAACAGTAGTGTTTCAAGGTTTTTATCCTCATCAGCCAGGTTCTCAAAAAGGGTCAATCTAGCTTCCGTATATAAAGGACATTCAAAAAGATAATGTATGATATCTTCAAATGGATGTCCGCAGTTACAAAAAGTATTTGTCACAACATTTATTATTTATGCAGGTCCCTTGTAGATTGTGGCATGTGAGTGTAGTTTTCGGCCATTGCAAGTGTTTTATATTATCTTTTCTTCATTAATAAGTGTTGTATGTTTGAGAAAAAAAATACTTGATTAGAGTGTAGGACTGCAATATCTTAGTTATAAATATTAAGCATTGGGCTTCCATGAATATGCTTCAGTCAACATTTTTGAATCACCAACTCTTTATGGTAACTCCCTACATCTTCAATTTCCTATGTTTGTCATTATTTGAGAAGTGCAAAAACATCTTAGCTTTTTGTTTGGCTAAAAGTATTAAACCAAATGTAAATCTATCAAATGTAATGCAATTTTAAACCGTACACCCACAGGAATGATATGCCGAATTAATCACAATAAGAAGACTTTCTTGGTTGATTGCTGATCTGTATGTGTCGAGTAAATATTTAATTACAAAAGCCCACTGGATGTTACGTTACACAATTATACTTGTTCTGTCTCCTCATCAGAGTATAACATATCACAATGAGAAATACGTAGAAACGGATGAACTTTATATTAATTAAACAATAAAATGTTATTTTCTCTCCCAACGCCAACAGAGGGACGTTTAAATGGATAATTTTACACATCTATTTACTGCCTATAAGGACAAAAACCCAACACATCAGCCTCTTCCCGGAGGGAACCGTATAGAAGTAGTTGGTGTCGAAGGGAATAACTAACTTTCTAAAGTTACACTGTCAAAATAACAGTTTACACCTACAATGGCCGAAAACTACAATCACATGCCGCAATCCACAGGGGAACCGCACCAATATGAAAAAAAATCATATAACAGATTTGAGATTAGTATTATAAGTAACAATATAAAACACCTACATATGACTGTAAAGTCAGTAACTTAATTATTTTAAACATACAATAATACACTTAGGATATCTTGCGTGTACCATGCCTTGCTAAGTAGAATCTCAAAAATACTATTAAGGAAAAATATAGACGGAGGTCCTAAAACATTCAAAAATATGCAGCGCCTGTAAGAGATGGATAATGAGTTAAATGTAAAGATCTGACAGCTTGCAACTGACTTGTATAAACAAGACTGGTTCTAGAGTTGAATAATACATCTCAGCTATTGGTTTTTACTTCATTCTCAACATGATTTTGGATTTGGAACAAACCGCCTCTCACATGATGGGTTAATAAACAATGACAAGATATAATTAATGCATCAAGTCTAGACAAATACATGGTAAAACCAAGCAATTTAACAACGCTTATCTTGTTGGTCTTCATTTAGAGGTCACCATGAGGCCTTCAACAATGAGCTTTGTTCATATCTCATAGTAAGTTCAAGAAAGCCCCTATCCCGTTTTCAGTGGAATTAATGGCAACGACATAGATATGGTTCTTATTACTCATTGATACTGGATCGTCAACAAAAATAAAATTGTCAAAGTGTTCTTATAATCGCTGTAATCCGTTGCTCGACAAAGACAACTCATCAATTCAATTACAAAAAAATTTAAAACCTAATAATCAATAAAAACTAAAAATACAAAGATTTGGGCACTATAGACAGGTGGTCATATTAACATTCGAAAATAACAAATGTCCAGCATTTGAAAGTATAATCAAGTATCCATTGAGAAATTCCCTCTGAAACAAGTACACCATAACGGAAATATACAGAGCTCATATACTGTACCATGCATAAAAATTCATACTATGAACTCCTTGTCTTGAGAACATAACAGGAAGTTCGTTTCAGATTATATCGGCCTTTAATATCAGTGTGTAATAATTCTTTATGAATCGCACTTAGGAAGGGAATACTAAAGCATAATATTTTGGGGGATTTGCAGTATTTGTAGTCATAATATGCTTGAAAAAATAACAATACCTTCAATATTTCCTATTATATCAATAATGATCTGAGTACATGTACATGACCATGCGAAAAAGTACCTACAAAACATAGAAAACACAGAAATGGAACAACGATATTATTGTTGTTCTTCATTTTGAAGTCACCATGAGACCTTTAACAATGAGCTATTGTTGAAGGTAAGTTCAAGACATGCATTTTTCCTAGACTCTAGAAAACATCAAAAGTTCAGATTCTTGAATATACGTTTATACCCATTGCTATTAAATACGAAACTTTAAGTCGTTTCAATAAATATTTCGGTCATCTGCAACATTATTCTCTTTCTTTTTGTTCATGCATACAATTACTCAGGAAAAAAATTGAAAATGAACATTCTGTTACATATTCTCTTATATCTGTTCTATTTTCACATTTCCTGAACAGTGTGATAAATCAGTTTATCCTCTCTATAGAGAACGTTGTTCTTGGAAAGTGATTGGATAAATTCATTTATGACGTCAAATACTGTTTTCCGTGTTCCGGCTTTAACCATTGTGACGTTGTGAAAAAGCGACCATGCTTGATGACGTCACACTAAATCACATTTATTTTGGGTAAACAGAAAAGGGGGCCATGTTTTTGTCCAAAATCTTGAAAATCATTAGAGAAATAAAATCCATACCCGTGTCTCGTGAGAAACGATAATTCTTCACTCTCCAAAGTTAACTGGAACTTTCAAATATTTAAAAATAAAGTAAAAAAATATCTTTGTCTAGCGTAGAAAGTCGATTCTCACTCGACACAGTTGTGGATTCTATATTTCAAACACTTTAGATGTCCATTAAATTATTACTTCTGACTGCATAGTCAAACCTTTTTGATCTTCCTTTGATGATATGAACACAGGATCGTGTGACTTAATTAATTCTGAACTATTATTTCAAATTATTTGACACACATGAGATGAAATTCTTCGAATATAAATTGCAATGAAAGAAACTGATGTATCAGATTCAGGAAATGTATATATGTCAGACATTGGACTAATGGATGTTTTCAATGCTATAGGATTAGTGATACCCTGAAGACTGGTGTCACGTGGTGTATATAATGATGGTAATCAATAAACAATTTTTAATAAAGAAACATGAAACATTGACCGGAATATCATAAATTCTACTAGTCACAGTAGGTATTAGGGGATTAATCATAAGAAATAAAATACCAAAAAAGAACCGTAAAATATGCACACATAAAAATGGGACAATCAATTTCGTATTAGTTAGGATCATTATGTTTGATCAATGTACATTTACAGGCGTTATGGCGTCTTAAGGCATGACCTAAGTAACTCCTGTAACTTAACCAAAAGAACGGTACCAATAAGTCTAACTATATGGAATTATATATTTTTCAATGTTCAGAATAGCGTTGCAAAAATATTGGATTGATCACAAATATTGAGAAATACAGTATTTTTACTATCCCATCTTCAAAATAAAACATGTACCTGCACGCATAGACAGTATAGGGCCACTTTTATAGTACACCACACAAAATTCTTGCATTTCAGTTTTAATCTTAATTTTATCTTTTAAGCTCCATAATTTGTATGTAGATAAGTTAGATGTACTTAAATTTGGTTTAAAATTGAAGCTTATTTAATTAAGTCTCCCAAACGAAGTTGGGAGACTTATTGTTTTTGTTGCGTTTCTTATTATTATTCCGATTTCTTTCTTTCTTCTCGTCTCCATGAACTTGTCCGAACCAGATCTCAGAGACCATTACACCTAGAACTTCCAAACCAAATAATAGAAATTTTGAGAAAATAGTAGTTTTTGCTAATGGTTATATTTTGATTACAGCAATACATATTAAATATGTTATAAGGGGAACCCCTATAGACAAAAGAGTATTTGGTTGCCATGGAAACAAAACCAGAAACTTTTTTTTTGGGAAAAATCCGGTTTTCTGATTAAAAAGAAGGAATTTTTAGAAATATGCATTACATAGCTTATAAGGGGAACCCCTGCCCAAATGTTTTTGGGGAAGGGTCTGAAATTTGAGAAAATAGTAGTTTTTGCTAATGGTTATATTTTGATTACAGCAATACATATTAAATATGTTATAAGGGGAACCCCTATCCAATTCTATGGAAGGAGGTCTGAAATTGACTTATATAGACAAAAGAGTATTTGGTTGCCATGGAAACAAAACCAGAAACGTTTTTTTTTGGAAAAATCCGGTTTTCTGATTAAAAAGAAGGAATTTTTAGAAATATGCATTACATAGCTTATAAGGGGAACCCCTGCCCAAATGTTTTTGGGGAAGGGTCTGAAATTGTGCGTAATGACGAAAGAGCATTTGGTTGCCATGGAAACCAAACCAGAACTTTATTTTTTTATTTTTATTTTTTTGAAAAATAGGGTTTTTTTTAAAAAAGAAGGAATTTCGGGAAATATGCATTATATAGGTTATAAGGGGAACCCCTCCCCAAATTTTTTTGGGAAAGTGTCTGAAATTATGTGTAATGACAAAAGAGCATTGATTTGGTTGCCATGGAAACAAAACCAGAAACTTATTTTTTTGGAAAAATTGGGTTTTCTAATAAAAAAAGTAGGAATTTTGAGAAATATGTATTACATAGGTTTTAAGGGGAACCCCTGCCCAAATTTTCTTTGGAAAGAGGTCTAAAATTGGATGAAATGGACAAAGAGCATTTGGTTGCTATGGAAACAAAACCAGAGATTTATTTTTTTTAAAAAGCAGGTTTTTTGATAAAAAAAGAAAGAATTTTGAGAAATATGTATTACAAAGGTATTAAGGGGAACCCCTGCCGAATTTTTTTTGGGAAAGTGTCTGAAGTTATGTGTAATGGACAAAAGAGCATGCCATGAAAACAAAACCAGAACCTTATTTTTTGGAAAATTAAGTTTTTTGATAAAAAAGAAGGAATTTTGGGAAATATGTATTACAAAAGGTATTAAGGGGATTATTTTTTGGAAAAACCAGGTTTTCTGATAAAAAAGAAGGACTTTTGAGAAATATGTATTACATAGCTTATAAGGGGAACCCCTGCCCCAATTTTTTTTTTTTGAAAGGGTCTGAAATTGAAAGTTATGGTCAAAAGAGCATTTGGTTGCAATTGAAACAAAACCAGACACTTTTTTTTTAATCTGGTTTTTTGATAAAAAAGAAGGAATTTTGAGAAATATGTATTACAAAAGGTATTAAAGGGAACCCCTGCCCAAATTTTTTGGGGGAAATGGTCTAAAATTGTGTGAAATGACAAAAGAGCATTTGGGTGCCATAGAAACAAAACCAGAACCTTATTTTTTGTGTGGAAAAATTGGGTTTTCTGATAAAAAAGAAGGAATTTTGAGAAATGTATATTACATAGGTTATAAGGGGAATCCCAGACCAAATTTTCTTTGGAAAGAGGTCTGAAATTGGATGTGATGGACAAGGAGCATTTGGTTGCCATAGAAACAAAACAAGATTTAATTTTTTTTTTTAAATCTGGTTTTCTGATAAAAAAAGAAGGAATTTTGAGAAATATGTATTGCAAAGGTTATAAGGGGAATCCCTGCCCAAATTTTTTATGAAAGGGGGTCTCCTTATGCCCAAAAATCCGATATGGGAGTTCGTTTGGGAGACTTTTGTGTTTCGCTCTGCGAACACAGTTATACCTTGTATACTTTACAATGAACACAAGTTTGGGCACATTACGCCATTTTTATGATCTGGGGATGCAAAAAATATACCCCTCCCCCTGCAAAAAATTGCAAAAATGACGATTTTTAAGCTTTCAATTCCTTTCAGGTAAATAAACCTCATCTTTTGATCTAGTTTTTATGCCTAATATACAATGTTGAAAAATAAGACCATTAAAGTCCTTCAAATTTTGATTTTCGATATAAATTTTTTGAAAAATGGAAATTTTCGGAGTTTAAATATATTCACAATTTCGAATTTCTTACTTCTGGATCGTATAAATTTGAATATATATCGAATAATTGCCAAGGCAATAATGATAAATGATATATAAGCAACAAATTTTGTAAAAAATTTTAGAGTCAGACTAATTGTGGGATCAGAAATGCCAAAATTAGCACCCCTCCCCCTTAAAATTAAAGGAAGATTTAAAATATTCAGGCTATAAATGATAGAAAGATAATGCAAATTATTGTGTGTATTTCACTAAAGCTGACGTGCAAAAGCCCATTTAAGTAGATTCAAACTTTTTAAGGGTTTTTTTTGCCCTTCTGCTCGAAATTGTATGAAAGATTTAAAATATTCAGGCTATAAATGATAGAAAGATAATGCAAATTATTGTGTGTATTTCACTAAAGCTGACGTGCAAAAGCCCATTTAAGTAGTGAATTTTCCTTTCAGAATTATTGCTAATTTGACTTAGAGATGTAAAAACTTCACAAATTTGGTATATAACGAAAAAATGTTGATTAATTATTGTTTCACTATGTCTAAGCCTTTTGAACATTTTAGACTAACTAAACTCTCATAAATTGCAAACATATTACCCCCCCCCCCCCAAAAAAAAAATTTCAACACAATTTAATTCCTTTATTCAGGTTGGAAAGCTTCAACGTTGTATAAAGGTCCAATATTATAACATTTCAAACACGAAAATGCACAGAAACTCCCATATATAACAAATAAGATAATGCGCGTGGTTTATGAACAGTTATACAACAATTAAACTTTGAATTTTGTAAAATTCCGAAATGCTGAAAATTCCCATTTTTCACGAAAATCGCCCATAATATTCAATTTTATTTTTATTTTCTGCGTTAAAATTGCATATTGCGATATATCAAATGCATTTTGTAAAATATTGTAAAAATATTATTATGTTTTGTTCAAACATACAGACAGGCACATTTTTGGCATTTTTAGCATCATTTTCTTGGGGTAGGGGTAAAATTTTCGGTATTTAGAGTTACAATGAACACCCCTGGTTTTTCTATACATTGTTTTAAGATAACTTTTATATCCTCAAGAGCAATGAATTGGCATACCTGCAGATAAATCTTCCAGATTTGCCACATATACATGTGTAAGTATTTAAAAGTAGAATTTTGGACAAATCTGAAATGCTGAAAATTCCGTTTTTTCATCAATGTTGTACCAAATATTGAGTTTAATCTGACAACTGGGACTTAAAATGACAAATCATGATAAAATGAATGCAACATTGTTATATTCAATGCAGACTTTGTGTGTTTTGGTTATTTTATGCGAATATAGAAAAAAATGACTATTTTAGGGTAAATTTGTTGGTGTAGGGGTAAGATTTTAGGTATTTAGAGTTATATTTAACACCCTTTGTTTTTCTAAACAATGTTTTAAGACAACTAATGTATCGCACAGAACAATTAAATGGCATATCTGCAGACATATCCTACATATTTGTCATATATTACGACTTATCAGTGAGCGTTGGACATACCTGAAATACAGAAAATGCCCATTTTCATCAATTTGGGGAAAAATATTGAGTTTAAGTCAACAAATAGCTGTTCAAATATCACATCATGATGTTATTCATGCAACATTGTCATATATAACACACATTATTCTTGTTCTGGTTATTTGTATGCGAACAAAGACATAAAATTGACAATTTTAGGGAAAATTTGTTGGGGTAGGGGTAAGATTTTCAGTATTCAGAGTCACATTAAATACTCCTTGAGTTTTTAAATACTTTTTCCAGACAACTTATGTATTCCTTAGAACAATTAATTGGCATATCTGCAGATATATCCTCCAGACTTGCCATATATATTGGGTTAACAGTGAACTTTGACCAAATCTGAAATGTTGAAAATTTCCATTTTTCCTCAATTTCGGGCACAGTGTTGAGTTTAAGGTAGATCGACACTAAAACACGGTGCATTCGATTAGCGCATTTGCGAAACACAAGTCGGAAGCGGGATTGTCTTGATTTTTAAGCCGAATATTCCTTATTTGGCCTTTACATTGTGACGTCATACTACTAGACTGACATACACTTTCCCACGAATTAGCTCCCTTTGCCCGTAAATATTGTCTATTTCGTGAATTATGTAAATATCTCTCTTAATCAAACGATGACATATATATTTTTTTCAGCTCAACATACAGCTGAAATGTATGCCTATGAAATATCAAAAAATAAAAAAAAATCTATCTGATATTTATATCATATGAAAGCTAAACAATAAGCATGTTCTCATCGTTCCCTATATATTCTTTGTAAATATCTCTGAAATATACCGAATTTTACCTGATTTCAAAGCCTGATAACAGGCCTAGAAAAGATGACCGGTGACATATCATTTTTTTTTTATATTTTGAAACAATGGACTAAGACCTACAAAATATCTTAAAAAAATTGTGTCTGAAATTTTTATTAGGCTCGAACTACCTCAAGTCAACAAATGACTGTTAAGATATCAAATCGTAATGCAATTCATGCAGTATTGTCATACTGAACACACATTTTGCGTATTTGAGTTAATGTTATGCGAACATAGACAAACAATTGACAATTTTAGGGAAAATTTGTTGGGGTAGGGGTAATTTTTATGGTATTCAGAGTCACATTAAACACTCCTTGTTTTTCTAAACAATCGTTTAAGGCAACTTATATATCGCTAAGATCAATTAGATGGCAAATCTGCAGATATATCCTCCGGATTTGACATATTTAACGATTTAACAGTGGACTTTGCACAAATCTGGAATGTTGAAAATTCCCATTTTTCATTAATTTTGGGAAAAATATGGAGTTTAAGTCGACAATAGGGTGTTAAGATAGCAAATCATAAAGTAAGTCATGCAACTTTGTCATATACAACACACATTTTGCATGTTCTGGTTATTTATATGCGAACATAGAGAAAAAATTGACAATTTTAGGGAAAATATGTTAGGGTAGGGGTACGATTTTCGGTATTCAGAGTCACACTAAACACTCATTATTTTTCTAAGCAATTATTTAAGACAACTTATATATCCCTAAGAACAATTAATTGGTATATATGCAGATATATCCTCCAGATTTTGAATGTATAACGATTTAACAGTGAACTTTGGTTTTATGGATGTAGGAAGTTTATAATACTTCAAAACTGCAATTATTTGTACCAGTTGTAAAGAGGACATTATGTACTTCCATTTTATTCCATCCTTTCTTGAATTTGAACCACTCATAGATAGTTTAAGACAAAAAGGGACAAAACTTGGTCAAAAACGAAAATATTCAAAGATGTGTTTTATTTGTCTATTTAAAAGTGATAGTTTGGTTATTCAAAACATATTAATATTATGTTAACATGCTTAATTTTTAAGAGAGGACATTAAAAGACTAAAAACAATTCCAAGAATTATGAAATGAAAAACATACTGGTTTCTAAGGACCACTGAACTTACACAATTTCGAGAAAAATCTGAAAATTTTTGTTAACATTTCGAAGGGGTAGGGGTAAGGTTTTTCAATTTTTATAACGTATTGGGTATAGATATGGTATTTATTTGGAATATTAGTAAAGCTTATACCATAGGCTATCATCCTATACCATTTTTTTCATAACTGAGAGTACCAATCAGCAATTTGAAGCAATTGAAAGAAAAAATTTGATCAAAAACGAAATATTCCAAAATTTCGTTGGGTGGGTCTAAAAAAGGGGCCTGTTCCAATATAGCGTGCAGATTATGCACATACTAACATGTTTAATTTTGAAGAGGGGATATAGATAGACTAAAAAATANGGGGGGGGGGTATTCCAGCCCATGGACTATATTACAGTTATGATAGAAAGACAAGTTCTTCAAACTTTGAAAGGTGTCAATGAGATAAAAGATTGCCTTTGTTTATCTTTGATACGTAAATCATTGATTTACCAATACTAGTAAAATTTAATTTTCCCCATTTAACGTATTTAAATGCATATCATAATATTTTTCACTCATTCTTTTCAATTAGTTGTTCTTATAAGGCAAGACTCTACTAAATGACCAATCAGTTGCTGGCATAGTCAAAAATAGTACTTATATAAACAAAGCCTTGCTACTTTTGCTTTGCATATAACTGTCATTATTGACAAAATCCGGGTTCTTAAACGCTCTTGTGATCATGAAACACTTCCGGATTGACAAGCATATTGATTCAGTCAGTCTCATTGCATGGGGAAAATACTGAAGCCTCATCAATGATTACACTTATGCCCAAGGATCTGAAAGGGAAAATTGGTAATTTGTATACCCCAGTTAAATGAGGCGATAGAAATTTCTTATTAGACTTTAAAGTTGGGTCATCGCTTGGATATGTTATTGGCAGACGTGCCACTTTGAGAAAATCGTGTCGCCCCATAAAGTGAACTTCAGGTAATTATGAAAATTCACAAAACGTTGTAATGGTCGCCTATGAAAAATATTTAGTGGAGTCTTACCGTAGGCCGAAAATTGAGGGGAAATAAAATTTTTTGCCAGTAAGTGACTTTTTATGTTTCAATTGGTGAAATATGTCTAGGTTACAGGAAATAAAGGTATATTTTGCAGCTAAGATCAACCGTTATCAAATTGAAGACCTGTTCAGATATTATGTAAAATTTTGCAAAATTTAAAGAATTTCCCATTTGTCAAGCCCCTGTCAGACTTTTGCCAAGGTTAAAGGATGTAGGTACACTAAATGAGTTAGAATGGATGAAATGCAAGTTACATATGCATGAAAAGTTATGATTTTATCCAGAAAATACTTGAAAATGTTAAAATTAATGTTTTCTTAAATTACGACATATATCGCTAACTCGAACGATACAGCCTCGTATAAAATCCAAATTTTTTTTCAACATCAAATTTTTTTGAACTTGAATTGTATTTATATTTGTAGTATACATACTGAATGAACCTATTATACACAAATCTGAGTGTTGACTGTTGAAAAGCTCCAAAGCTTATTCTGGGTGCCATTTTATGTTGCTTCATGTCACAATATGGAATTTTTTACTAATTCCACATCCAATTTTTACAATAAATTGCAATTTTATTAATAGTTGCTCATATTTTTCACAATAATGATGCTTTGATTTGCATAACGAATTAGACAAGTGATCTAAAACAGGTAAAATTTAGCAGCTGCATTCAGTTTTAAAAATTTGGGTCCCATTTTCATACTGTCCCCATGATAAGTAAAGACTGAATTTTCAATAAATTTTACACTCAATTGTATTTTTTGGGGAAACGGAATATTATGAAAAATCTCTATTCACTTTCTGGAGTTTGTTTTACCTTTATTTTGCACATGATGATCCTTTGGTATCAGTTATATATAATTTGAGTGAATTGTATGCACAAAATTTGACCTTAACTTATGCTGCAAATGGTGGGAGGGGGCTTAAAATGACCTGATTTTCATCATTTGTATGACTGCTTTCTTAATAAGAAGTAATTTAATGATAGTATAGTGCACCAATCTCTATTTTCCAAGTTGAACCATTATCAGAACCTTGAATTTTTCAAAGTACCAGGCATTTGAAATAAGGAATATAATTTTTTCAAGGGTCAGAGAACATCTTTATTTTGAGTTTTCTATTTGGATATAGATTCAGCTACATGATAAAGACCAATAATTGAACTTTTAAAACATTTCATGGCCTATTAAGGTTAGACTATAGAGGTGCGAAAAAAGTCAGGCACACTTAATCATGAAATCCCGACTTTATTTCATAAACTCATTTATTAGTTCACCTGGCTAATGCCAGGGTGAGCTTTTGCCATCACTTTGCGTCCGTCATCCGCCCGGCGTAAACTTTTCATGCAAAGATCTCCGCTGAAACTACTGGGCCAATTGAAACCAAACTTGGCCAATAAAGTCTTTAGGTGGTCTCCTACACAAAAGTCTTTTTTCAAGTCCGCGCCATATCCAAGATGGCCGCCAGCGGGAAACATTGTTATTGTAAAAACATTGGACCCTACGAGAAAACATATCTTAAAATTTTCTGCTCTGAAACAGCTGAGCCAAATGCAACCAAACTTGGTCACCATAGTCCTTAGGTAGTCCGATACAAAAAGGGTGTTTTTCAGGTCCGCACTATATCCAAGATGGCCTCCAGCGGAGAACATTGTTTTAACATTGGACCCTTTATGAAAACACATTCAAAGATCTTCTTATCTGAAAACTGCTGAGCAACTGGAACCAAACTTGACCACAATAGTCCGTCGGTAGTCCCATTCAAAAAGGTGTTTTTCAGGTCCACGCAATATCCAAGATGGCCGCCAGCGAAGATCATTGCTTTAACATTGGACTCTTTGGAAACCCATTCAAAGTTTCTCTCTAAAACTGCTGAGTCAAATGGAACCAAACTTGGCCACGATAGTCCTTAGGTTGTCCCGTACAAAAAGTATTTTTCAGAACCGCACTATATCCAAGATGGCTGCCAGCGGAGAACATTGCTTTAACATTGGGTTCTATGGGAAAACACATTCAAAGATCTTCTCTTCTGACACTGCTGAGCCAATTGGAACCAAACTTGGTCACAATAATCCTTAGATGGTCCCCTTCAAGAAAGGTGTTTTTCAGGTGTGTGCTATAGCCAAGATGGCCACCAGCATGTACATGGGATAACAACATTCAAAGATCTTCGTTACTGCAACTTCTTAGCCAATTGGAACCAAACTTGGCTACAGTAATCCTTAGATGGTCCGCTGCAAAAAAGTTAAGTTTTTTTTAGGTCAAGTGCTATATCCAAGATGGATGCCAGCAGTAAACATAGTTTAACATTGGACCCTTTCGGAAAACCTGTTCGAAGATCTTTTTCTCTGCAACTGCATAGCCAACTGGAACCAAACAGTCCTTGTGTGGTCCCTTACAGAAAAGGGAACCAAACATGGACCTAACTGAAACACGTTCGAAGGTCTTGTCCGCAGAAACCACTAGGCAAAATGAAACCATAGTTTAATATCGATTCTTTAACAAAGACTGTCTATGTTAGCCAGTGTTCAGTTGAGCGATACAGAGTCTTGAGTGCATCTTGTTTCTGGTTTTCTGTTCCTCATGCATGAACCAAAACAGTATCAATAATGAGATCATACCTGAAGAAATCTATGTGCATTTCGCTAACTTCTTTGATTAGGGTAAAAGTCTACCTATATTGAAAAGTTCTCGACACGCTTTGTCACTGAAGCATCATAAAAGAGGAACGGTCAAAAAATTACTTAATATATATGCTCATTTAGACAGTAATTTTAAATTCCCAGTTGAGTTTGATGGTCTTTGAATAAACCTCAATGTTTTTTTTCTGGAAATTTCAGATTGTAAAAAAGGAAATGCAAAATGACACGATAAACAAGTACTATGAAGTTTATATATTCAATAACGTAATGGAAATTTTCATGGAGGAATCGTCTTGTCATGCTACTCACTTTTCCATCGTTGGCAACTGGCCAACTGTTAGCTAAGTGCAACTACATGTACATGTCAACATTGGTTTAGAAATTGCATGCAAACACGATTTGCTTAGAAGTAATTTTCCTTGTTTGACATTCTTTACAGTAATTACTTTTTACAAAGCAGGTTTTGTTGCTATTCACGGCGTTATTCTTACAGTCATTGATTTTATAATTTTTCGCTGTGCAGGTACTACATTGTACAATCATTTTTTTTTCTTTCTCTTCCCTGGTATTATTCTCGTGTCACATTTATATATAATTACCTGCGACAGAAATGTAGCTGTCAATATTTTTTCTAATTTTTTTCACAAATTTTCTTTTAAATTTGTTTTCACGTTTTATTATGTTTTGATAATGTCCAAAATTAGAGTCGAAAAAACAACTGTATTATTTGCGTACTTTTCACTTTAGTTTATTCTTTTGTTGTACTTATTTTTTCGGTTCCGGAACGTCTAAAATTAAGGTGTTGTTACTTGGTTTTGAGAACTGGCATGGGTTCAAAGATACCACCGTCATACGTCAATATCTGAGGAACATTTGTGTGGATTTATTGAATTCTGCAATTGCTTGGAACCATCATTCGATCAAATTCCCCAAAGAGTCATCATCAACAAAAATCTGCTTTCTAGATATGACCACTACAAAGATGGTATCGTGACAACATATCTCTAAACTAAAACAACAGTTAAATAGACAATAACAGTACATTGACTTGTAAGTAAGTAAGTAAGTAAGTAAATTCTTTATTTGATGAGGGTGACTCAATTAGACTTGATCTAATTTTCATTGAGGCCCTCCGATCATTCATCAACTAATTTCATACATATTTAAACACAATCAAGCATAATGAATAAATAAACTGGCATGCATACAACACACGTATCAATATTTCAAGTAATACATTTCAAGAAATGATTGAAACAAAGCTCCTTGAATAAGCTATATTATGACAATTTTTTATATTGTATGGCAAGTCATTCCATATTTTAACTGCGGAATATTGAAAAGATTTCTTATAAAAATTAGTATTTGGTCTATTTAAAAATAAATCATCATTTTCTGCAGATCTCAAATTATAACTTCATTAAATGATCGTAGAAATAAGTATTCTGGAACTTGACCACTTACTACTTTATACATCAACACAGACTTTTGATATTTGACTCTTTCAACAAAAGGTAACCATATTAGGGAAGAAAACATAAACTTTGATGAATCTGTTTTGTCACACTCAAGTATTATTCTGGCAGCTCTTTTCTGAAGTTTTGTAATTCTATCTGATTGCTTTTATGTACCTCCTCCCATACTGAACTGCAGTAATCAAAATATGGTAAAATATATGAATTATAAAATAATTGTCTTACATGTACTGGTAAAAATGGTTTTAACTTATTTAAAAGTGCTATTTTTGAAGCAATAATTTACATGATACTCCCCTTCTAAATTTTCATCTATTTCAATGCCAAGAAGTTTATGGCATTTGATATTATCAGTTGGGTTTCGTTAATTTTTATACATAGTTCTGGCAATTTAACAAGTTTTCTTTTGGAGCAAATCCTCATACACTTAGTTTTGTGTATGTTTATTACCATGCTGTTTTTATCACACCAACATTTGACAGCATTTACATCATTTTGTAGCTCATTGTTTATATTTTCAACATATTTGTCATGAAAGTGTAATGTTGAATCATCTGCAAATAAATCTATACTTGATTTATTTA
>MJUU01028540.1:64168-75410 GCA_002080025.1 Modiolus philippinarum
AGATTTTATATTTTCACAATGGACTTCTTATTTGATAAATAAGATTTTATTCAATCTAAAGTTATTCCCCCGATATGATACAAGCCAAGTTTTTCAAGAAGAATAGCATGATCAACGAAGATCAACGAAGTCAAAGGCTTTACTGAAATCAATGAAAGTAGCCCCAACTACTTCACTATTATCTAAATGTTTTAGCCATTCGTCAATAAGTTTAGTTAGTGCAGTCGGACAAGAATGACCTTGTCTAAAATGCGACTGTGATGTGTGTAACAATTTGTTTAAACAAAAGTTTTTGTACAATTGAGTAGAAACATGCTTCTCAAATAATTTTGAAATAGTGCAGAGCAACGATATTGGTCTATAATATGACGGAGTATCTGTTGGTCCCCCTTAATGAATGGGGGTTACCCTTGAATATTTTAATTTTTCTGGAAACTGGCCACTTGTAATACTTTTATTTATTAGAAATGTTAGGGATGGAGCTATAATTTCTGCGCCAAGTTTCAATATTCTAGGGACAATTTTGTCAAGACCAGCTGATTTACTTGAGTCTAAGTGCCTTAACTGCGAATAAACTTCCGCTACCTTTATAAAATTCAATTCAAATGAGCAGTGTCTTTGAAATTATCAATTAAGGAATTAACAATATCTTGTGGATTGAAATGAGTTTTCTGTCATAATCTAGTTTGCATGGGGACGTATTATCTAACTGTGGATTTAATTCCTTTATATGGGTCCACAGCTCTTTAGAATTTTTGCAATTAGATATGGCGTTTTGGTAGTAATTCTTCTTTGCTTCATTAATCAAAGTAGTTGTTTTGTTGCGCCAAATTCTATAATTTTCCCAGTCTTTTTGTGAATGAAAGATATCTCTCTTGTGCATAGCATCGGTTATTTCCTCATTAAACCAATCGGCATGCCTATAAGATTTGACTCTTTTGTTTTTAATAGGAGCATGCTTATCAAGAACTTGTAAAAATAATGTATACCAATGATCAAATGACATAAACGCAATATAAGAATGAGGCTTAGAAACGCGGGAAATTGCAAGCCTTTGGCGGTTATTTTTATCGTTTCGAGCCGAATCTTATATATAGAGTTAATGTCAAGTCAATGTACTGTTATCTGATTGTGATTATACTTCAACATTCACAAAACGAATTTTAGGTAAAATTTATCCGTAAAAATAATGATTTAAAATATGAAGCGGACGTCGTTAGTTTGAGATGAATCCATATTTTCTTGCAACGTCAATCTCTACGGAAACACATTGTTGACGTCATTGCCCAACTGTTATATGGTCAGTGACTGTATATCACTTATGTTTATAAAGCCAATGTAGTTTTCTTTCGCAAATAGAGAGGTTGCAGTATGAATATTTGTAAATCTCTTAAAATCTATCATCCTAGACATTGCTTACACAGCAAAGTGTATAGCCAAGAATTTTTCATCAAGAAAATTTGTTCCACTGATCTTCTACAAAAACGTGGACTCTGAGAGTTTCGATAAAATCTTCATGGTTATGACGTCGATATCATCGTCAAAACTTTTGATAATTCAATTCTAAGCGCTTTTAGAGTACAAGGAGAAGAAATCCACCAACCCAAAAATCCCTCTAGTCACAACCTTTTATTATGAAGATAGTGATGAATGATCGAATTTTCTCACTTAAATAAATCTCATATTGTCATCAATGAAAATAAAGGTATCTAGTCACTGGAGGAAGCGACGTCACAATATCTCGCCAATGTCGTTGTCAAGTAAACAACTGACGCATTGAAATGAAAAAAAAAATAATTCGCATCTAAAATCTCGGTTTTTGAGTAGGAAATCTATATAATAAAAACATAACTAATCGACCGTTATGAATATCAATAAAAATGTCACTCGTGTCGATCAACACAGTGGATTAAACTCGTTGCAGAACAAGATTCGCAACTCGTTTAATCCTTCTGCGTTGTTCGGCGCTCGTGACATTTTTATTGATATTCACGATGGTCAATTAGTATCCTATAATTATCTGAATTCAAAAAAAAATATTATCAATCATAAGAAAACATTGGTGCTCATTAAGATCGATCAAATTTTGCAAAGTGTATTTTCAGGACCACCAGTGATGGCCCTCTGGCGATTAAAGGATTTGCGCGACATTCGTGTGAAATCCAAAATCAAACTGTACTTCCAACGAATCTAGGCATGTATAAACCTATTTTATGCAGCAACTGTAAGTGTTGCAAAAATCTGCGGTCTTTGATTCTAAATTTAGAACCGATCGAGGTGACTAAGGGAGAATGCACATTCTATGTCAGTTCTTACTGAATCGAATTTCCTTTTGACATTTTGGAAATGAATTTATTTAAATATTCTTACTTCTGTTTTCTTCATTTTTTCCCATTGTTTGCTTAACCCGCTAGTATGTTAATTTACAAAGTTAAAGTTTCAATTACATATTAAAATCTTGGGACAATCATGATCACCCTTCAAATGCCTCAGTATCATCTGATCTTTTAGATGTTGAAAATATGGAAGGATCTGTAGCAATTAGATATTTGAGAAACCAGAAAAGAGATAAATTTCTTAGCAACTAAAACGATTCTCTTATTCTAAATATTGGAAATAACCTTCCCAAATTCAGCCAGAATAAATCACTTGCCTTGAGTATTGTTCGAATTATAGGTATGCTATTTTTTATCTGAAAAATTTCATGTTAGAAGTAGAGCAGATAGTGTCCTTCAGGAACTTATCCTTGATCTAATTACATATGCAGGAAACCTTATAAAGTTGGAAAACGTGGTTACTTCCGGTGTTAAAAAGTAAATAACTTAAAAATTGGAGAATAGAATTCTAACAATAAACATTTTAGTAAAGATAGCAAAAATTATGCAGAAAATCTCTTTAAGGAAGAGAGTTCCGATTAAATACGGATTTAAAAGTAGGAAATATTGTTATATTCCCGTTTGGGAATCATATTCGTACATTTAAAATCATGAACATCGTGTAATTGTAATTGAAAGCAATTTTCTATCAAGAAAGCAGGTTTCTAGATGTTATCAACAGCCATATAATATGCACGTACCAGAAAAGTAAATTAAAGATAATTTAATATTCTGATTTTATTCCTTTCAATAACGCAGATTGTTAAAACAAAAATAAAGAAACTTGTCCAGAATTAAAAAGCATCATTAACGGAATCATTATCTAATTTGTTGAATGGGAAATAGATTATGGAAGCCAATACATAACATGCATTGGCGTAACAACTGTGTCATATATCTCACACCTAAACTACATTTTTTGAACTCGTCTTTCGTCAGTTTTTAAATGTTTTAGGTACATTATATAAATCTGAAGAAAATGAAACGTCGTTATTTTAAGAATTTAGAAGATTCATCTTGTATTGAAGTAATGAATCTGACATTTATCAAGTAACGGAAGAATATCAGTCTCACGCCACGTTTCATCATCATAACGTGACATTTTGTTAGTTCTTGAATATGATTTTGATGCTGAATAACTGCGGCATGAAAATAGCAAAATACACAAATTATGCATTTAATTTCACCCTACATTCTTCAATGATTGCAACACATGAAAGAATTTGGAAAATCCCCACAGACAAGACGATTTGTACATCATTGTCTTTATTCATTTTAACAAAATTTTGGCAGTTACAGAGCCACTAGACATTAATCAAGGTCGACAATGACCGAATTCAAAACATCGGTATTCGTTATTTCGCTCTTATAAGCGGTCATCTTTGACCATCCAAAAGAACCAACACAGAGAATAAATTACAATTCTCCACAGGTAAATCTTTAATGGCAGATAAGAACATCTTTTGTATTATGCTCCATAGAAACCACTGCCATTGTCCCGCTTTATAGATGATATAAGGTGGAATGATACTCAAGAATATCTGTGTGAATTTATTCAATTCTGCAATTGCTTCTATCATTCGATCAAATTCACCAAAGAGTCATCCTCAACAAAAATCTTTTTCTAAATACGACCACTACAAAGATGGCATCATGACAACATACAACAGATAAATATTTGTTTATCTATCCAAAAATTTGTTAGCTCAGCAAAGTGCATAGCCAAGAAATTTACTTCAAGATAATTAGTTCCACTGATCATCTTTAAAAACGTCAACTCGGTGAGCTACGATAACATCTTCTTGTTTATGATAACGATATCATTGTCAAAACTTTCGATAAAGTAAGTTAGTTTTGTGGTGTTCTTATCAATTATGTCACCCCAGACAACGTCAAGTAAACATGTGTTTATTGTTCGTTTCTTCTGATAATTTTTCTTTTTCCGAGCGAATTTTCTAAATAGCTGAATGAAACAACGGCAGTAGAATACCTAAGGAACAAAGGAGTGGAATTTACAAAAATCGAAGTCCAAAGACATGGCCAAAACGAGGACAGAAAACAGAAAACAATGACTTTAGACACAGAAAACAATGACATTAGACACAGAAAACAATGACGTTAGACAGATACAAGGCACAGAAATAGAAATCACAACATTCAAAACAAAGGAACTCACAGTGTGAAACTGAGAGTGACATCAGGTGCTCCGGAAATGTAAGCATGAATGAAATGATTTCAAATATTGTACACCGTTAGTTCACTATCTGAAGTTATATGCTGGAAGGTGAAATTTTCAAAATGGCTGTCATTTCCACGATTATCGCCATTTTATGTAAAAAAATTGAAGATTCAATTTCTCAGTAAGTGCAATGCAGAACTTGTTCATATATTGATTAAATGAACAGTAAGACGAGAGGAATGAATTCGATCAAAAAAAATTTAAAAAAAGAGATAAAAAAAACAAAAGAAAAAAACAATGGGCCGACATTTCCAAGATGGCTACCAAACATATTAGAATTACAACTTTGTCCGATTATTTGATGCTGTAAATTAGATGGAGTCATCGAATTGGTTGTCTGGAGGCGTCAGATATCGCAAATCTAGTTTTTGTTGTTTTTTATTTATCCAACTCATGTTGTCGTGATTAGGCTTGCCTCTGTATAGGCGTGTTCTTAAATTCCTGATAGATTCTTCGCTTTTTTATTCGGTATACGTTTGCAAAAGTATTCAAAACAATGTATAAACCATTCAACTTAAAATGCCTAATATCTTTGGTTCGAGTATTTCTGATATATTCAAATGTTTTATTAGAATACATTCCAGGTATTGCGAGTACTGTTACACTCATAACCAATCATGTCATATATTTAGGTTAACAGATGACAGGAAGCGACTCAATATAGGGACCCATGATCCCTTATTCTATTTTTTAGGCATATGATTCTACATTGTATCAGTGGTGACATTTCCAGTTGGATAAAAAATTGTAAATATCTCATTTTATTCCATTCTTAACATGATTGTTTACCTGTACTATTTCGATTGACGTAATCACTATGAAAAGATTTCTGAATAAAATCGTGTCCGTTTCCGTAGTAATCGCAAGTATATTTTATGCTGACGTCAATTCAAACTTTCCCTTATTAATATGATCAATTTATGTGTTATTTTACCTTGTTCTCTACTGAACGGACATACTACTTTCAAAATATCTTTTTCGTGTCAAACGTGACCTAAAACCAATTCTTTCCAATAAATAAACGTTAATTGCTTTAATGCATCCAAATTTTCCATCCGTTAAAATAACTAGAATTGTTATTGCTTATTAAACTTCTGTAGAATGATTTCACGGCTTAAAATGAAAATTTATTTAAAACAGCAGACTTCATTTGTCATCCATAAATTGGTAAATGGCATTGCTATATATTTTCTGCCTTAAGAATGTGCACCTAAAAGCATTTTAGCTTTCAACATAATTTAGTCTTAGTCACATCTATTTCATTTATGTAAAATATTTCTTCAATAAAGGTTGAATCGATTTCTGAAATTTAAGTGTTTTGCAATGTTCAAAGAAAATTAAATTCAATCAAGAAACATTGAAATATTCCTCCCGTTGCTGACATCAAGGAAGGTGAAAATGTTCAACACTAGGAGGACATCCGTTTGTTTAGATAAAATTGGTATAGCGTTGTTTTGAAGTTGATTTACAAGTTCCATGCATTATTTAATCAAGAAGTAATTCGTGGGAGTTTGAATGTATACTGGTTTTACCACCGGTTGGCCCTTTATGCCAAATATTTTACCTTGGTGTATAACAGTAATTTGTTAAAAATAATTTACAAGTCAAACACCGTGATTTAAAAGTAAGTTGTTTATTTTCACAAAATTTCGAATACAAGTATAGAATTTTCTAAAAAGAACAATTACAATTAAATTGTAAAAAATATTTACATCCAAACTGTCTGAAAAAAATTATCAATAACAAACAAAATACCGAATGGCCATGTCGACAACTATTTCTCTTCAGTGCAGATCAAATCAACTTTCAAGACAATAAACCGAACAGTTGTAACACTGATAGAAAACATAAGATCTTCCTTTGAAATAATAAAAAAAAGTTCTTTCCTCTTTTAATAATGGTTGTGAAGTCTCAACAAAATATCCACTCTTTCTGATTTTCTTTGATGGGTTTCACTGACCTTTTTGCCCATATTCTAATTTTCCGTCATATATAAATCATGTAAATGTACTTTTATTTGAGAATCATACCGAAAAAACTATCATTTGAGTGAAATTTTAGCAACCAACCAGAAATGTTATCATCTATCAATTAAATTTTGTGAAACTTTAATATCAGTTTACAATTTAATCTTTTATTAATCAAATTGTTGCCAATGGAATGAACTCATCTATAGATCTTCGAAAAATACAGCTCGAGGTATTTTTGGTTTTAATTTTACATCATGTATCAAATTTTTTCGTCAAGTAATTTCATACCATTATTTTGTTAGGATAATAACTCTTTTCTTTTTACGGAACAACCTCCTTATTTTTCATCGAGAACATGCATTTGTGTGATTTTAAAACAGTAGATATACTTGTATAGAAAAACATTGTCATATCTATCCCGCGATATAAATATATTTTAATATACCACATGTGTTTAATATAGATTATAATATAGGGTTAATGCATGAATATTGGCAATATTGTTCTGAGTAGAATTTTATATTGCACGAGCTTGCGAGTGCAATATGTATTCTACGAGGGATTATATTCCCCAATACCCTTTTATTGTATAGCAAAGCTTCAATTTCTATGAATAAGGGATTTTTTACGTCAATGACGTCATGAAAATGACTTCATATTGCAATAGTGCAATATGGAAATATATTGCTTTTACTTTTAGTTGCTTTCTTAGAGAAATATTATGTTGCTATACAATAACATGCATTTTTGTTTATATCAGACACATTATCAGCACTAGGTCAGAACATCAGTCCGAGAGTCGACAGGCGCGAGGGAGGATTTTTACCATGGGCTGATAGATCTGATATAAATAACAAAAATACCAAAGTTACTGTAAATTTATGAAAAATGGCATGTTAAACTAAAGTGACGTAGATCTACATGTATTAAAATGTTTGCCTCTAGGACGTTGGGTGTGACAATTCTATTCGTTAATTTTGTTATTACCCCTTTCAGGAATCGAAATTGTAGTTCAAATCCTAATACGTTGATTTGTATAAAGACATTTTGTTTGTGAATAGTCTGAAATCACCCTTTTCGTGTCTCTCTATTTAAAAAATCTGGTCATGTGTCAAATATGAAACAAAAATACAAAAGAATATTTATTCCAAAAGATAATTTTAACAAATTTCAGTTTTGTGTACTTCAAGCCTAAAATCAATTATGGAAATCTTAGCGTGTGATATAAACCGGAAGTGGTTGATATCAACTGGAAACAGATAATAAACCAAAGTCATATTACACGGTTGTGATAATTTTAGGATAATTGGAACTGATATCAATAATCGACAAGGAGTTATCAAGGAGTTAAAGTTTACTGTTGTTTTCTATGAACATGTGATAAATATATTTATCATATACATTGTGCTTAGTTAAAATTTGATTAAAATTTCACCCCTCGATAAACCAGATGATTTCAACAAAAATCGACGAAGCGGGCTGATATGACATTGTTTTCAACAGCTTATCGCATGCCTTTCCGTCACTACTCAGAGGCTTTATCACACGCAAGGAACGCCCTGATCCTCAGACGTCATGTTTTCGCGGGAAACGTTTTCGAATTGCCTGTTTATCGTGGATTCTCATGAGTCACATGACGAGACTTACGGACCCTATTGCAAGATATTTGCCATTTCTATCATGGGTAATATTTTATTGAGACAAAGTGTCCATAAATACATGATAGAGCCAAGCAATGGAACCACGCAAGCTTTTATTGTTACATGTATCAACATTATGAAAAAATTAGGTCGTATTTATTTCCATATTATTCCAGAAGGTTTTAACTCCTTCAAAGTATTCAAGATAATGTAAAATATGCATACTAATTCATTATAAAAGCCATATTAGGTGAAAAAGATCAAGGCGAATTAATGTGGTTGCGATGATTATCCTAGATTTTCGATCCAAACCAGACATTTAGATATGCATCTTTTGATCAACCCGTCTTCATTAATTCTGGTATTAGTGGGAAAGATTATATCATTTTGTTATTTGCTATAATCATTGTGACAGTCTTGTATTGCGTAATGGAATAAGTCATGCTGGCATTTTGTTGTTTAGAGATTGTAATTTCCGGAGCCGTGAAACGTAATGAGCCGCAAATAAGCTTTTAAAGGCAAATTTTGAATGTCGTACTTTGTAAACTTGTCTTCTTTTCAAGTGAAATTCAGGATGAAATGAATGTGCAGAAAATGTAGACATTTCTAGGATAACGCAATATCAGTCGAATGAAGATAGTACTGAAAGAATCAATTAAATTGGTTTAAATGAGTACTAGCACATACTATCATGTCTCTTTATACACTTTTTTATAAGTGAAATTAGCCTAATATCATGCAATTTTGAAAAAAAATAATGGTGGCCTACCTACATCAAATAATATCTTTTTGTCAACAAATGTTTTAACTTATACATCCCGAGTCAGCAAAAGTTGCATTATGATGAAAGACTATTTAAGTAAGTGAGAACCGAACCGTCAGTCTGAAAAGAACAATCCAATGACAATGGCAACGTCGGAAAAACGAAGAAACTAAGACATAACATGAGCACGGCACAGAAAAGAAAATGAAGACACGCACATATACAAAAATGAACAACACGGACCCAATAAAAACCATGGGTGAGATCAGGTGCACCGGTAGAGTAAGCATCTCCTGCTTCTTATAAGACACCCGCCGTGTTGAACATGTCAACTCCGGTAGTAAAATCAAATCCGGTAGAGAAAAATCAAACTTTAGTGGTAAAGAGAAAGATCTGTTGTCATCTGGGAAACAGATATCTCATAGCGGTCCATAAGATCGTGATGTCGACCGTAAAACTTCTATAGTGATGACCTCAAGTTATGGGCAACATACCCTTGCTTAAGTAGCCTATTTGTAAGCAACCGAGCTCTATCAAGGTAGTCACTGTATCGAACACAGGCCCTTGAGTAGCGAATGAGTTGGGAGATGTAAACTCCGTATGCTGGTGCTTTTGGAATGTTGCTACAAAGAAAGGGGAAGGTGACTATAGGAAAAGTGAAGTCATCGCGTTTGTCATATAGCCAAGTTTGTTGTGTACCTCTTTTGTCAATTTCAAGATGAAGGTCAAGGAACGAGGCTGATGTGGAAGTATCTGTAGTATCCTTAATTTCTAGCTCTTTTGGATAGATAAGATGAAGAAAATCACCAAAGCGAGGATTGTTTAGTGATAAATTTACCTCACTTCAAGTTACTGTGTTCTCGTGGGAAAATTGATAGTACTGTGAAAAGAGTTTTTCTTACAATCCACTTTGATTTTTGTTTCAATTTTATCTTTCTGTTTCAAAAATTTAAAACATACTATTTCGTAGACTTTGGTTCCTATGAATTTATACCTTGGATGTGAAATACCATGCTACTCTATACAATTATTGACTTTTAATTTCGGTCTACTCATAAGTATTCGGACCTTGTCAATGATGGGTTAACTTCGCCCTTCCCTAGATCCTGGTTAACCGATCCTTCAGCAGGTCAGTATAGTCATGAGTAAACAGAATTTTTAAAAAGTCAGTAAATGCTTTATTTAATGCACATGTAATAAGGAAGTTTTCTTTTTGTTGATTTGTAAGAACAGTATTTTCTTTTTGTCCTCAGATTAAAAACAAAACATAAAATTTCAATACTGTTAATAGTAGAGCGGCGAATTAAGCAAAAGTCGCTTATTTAAAAAGTTTAAATGAACCAAATACCCTATTCGATTTCTCAGTCGTTTAGGATAGCTTGATTATTATATTTTTGAAAAATGTCTGTCGTAAAAATGAAATGTGTTAGAAACAATGTGATGACAGAACCCTAAACGGAATGTCGACACCCAAATTAATCTTTTGGGCTTGTTACCTAGTAAACGAAAACTTACCTACAAATGATATTATTACACGAAAAAGAGATAATTGCTGAAACATTTTTCACGTTATAGATAGTTCTTCGAATTCGCGTTCTATTTTTATAGAAGATTAGAAAATACCCATAAAATCAACCCAAACATCAGCGCTTTTCTCGAATTTAACACAAAATAAACAATTGCAATATGCAGTTATTGTTTTAAGTTAAACTGCAAGGCCTATTTAACAAGTTCGATGATAATTTTGTGTCAAAGCACTAACCCATTATGTTTTAAATGCATTTTAATTGTTTAAAATTAAAATATGCAATCCGTAAATATTTCGTAGTTAGTCCGTCAATCAGTCTATTATTAAATTAAACGACCAATTAACGATTCCTTAGTTTCTAAAACATACCCCTTGTTAGTTTTGCAGCTTTATGTTTAAATTTATTGATACACGATGTATTCAAGGCAAATCGTGCGTGTTTTTGGGATATATTTACGATTTGATATGAGGGTGTGTTTGATTTGTATAAAGGTGTGTGTGAATAGTATTGCTAGTAGTTGGTAAACCTGAAAAACTCCCACAGTTTAAATAAGTATATATTAAGCGCAGTTTAACAGATACATGTCAAGGAAGTTAAGGTCGTTCTTACATTGGACGTTGACAAATATTTGTGATTGTATATTTTATTTTATGTTGTTTTGCATTTTTTCCTCCTCATTTTTTTTGTTCTGTTCTTTTTCTTGTTTTTTTTTTTTTGGGGGGGGGG